>PVJI01004725.1:0-104891 GCA_004026765.1 Micronycteris hirsuta | reverse complement strand
TTAGAAACATCAGAGGACATGAGTGCATGGGGCCAGAGGCAGTCCAGGTGAGTTGATGAGGGTAATCTGTATATCTTGTTGGGGTGGTGATGAAGCCCTGCAAAGAAATCTTTGCAAACTCTGAAAAATTAGAGCAAAAGGGGTAACATTCATGGTTTTCTGTCTTTGCTGGAAGAAAGAACTCTATAAATGTCCTTTCAAATCAGAGGAATTATTCATTTTATCAACACTTGTTTGGTACTTATTAGGGGTCAGACCTAGGCATCACAGATAAAATATTGAATGAATGGGGGATATCCCCACCTCACAGAGCTAAATAAAGTGTTGTTGGATGACTGGCTGATTAGACGTGGCTGCCACAAACAACAGCATGCATTTTCCTGGAACCCTACCAGGCTGCAAACCTCGTAGTGGAAAACATATGAGATATGAGTACGAGACTTTGCAAGCTCAGTTGCCTGCATAACCTCAAGTGCCAAGATACCAGGGTAAAGGCTCAACTCTGGAAAATGTCCATTTAAGCCTGCAGACCTCTCCAAGGCTGAGACTCCCGACTTTGCTATATTAAGGGAAGGGGAACCTCGGTCATCTCTGGCTCTCCCAGGGGTGTGTTTGCAGCAGCAGTGGCTGTTGATGACTTCACGTCTCTGCCCTCACATGGGGCCCGCTGCCTTTGGCCCCCGGAGACTCTGCCCACACGTGTCCTCTGGCTGAAGTTCTGATGACCACGTGGGGCCGTCTTCCTCAAATGCAAACACAAGGTTGTTAGGTTAGCTAGCGGAGGGGGCTGCTGGCCCATGGCAAGGATGCCGGCTGTGACTCAGGCTCACTAGGAGTGCGCAGAGGAAACCTTCCTTTAGGAGAACAGATAAGGGTCCTTGAGGAGAAAGAACAGCGACTCGTGGCGGGGAATCTGCACACTCTGTGCAAAAATAGACCTGGGAGGAAAGCAAACGCATAACTACCAGGAACCAGGTCTGCTGGGAACTGCTGGGGAAAGGGCCAGCTGGGGCCACCTGCTCAGGAAGCCAGCACCCTGCACTGTCTGTGCTCTAAGGAGCTGGTGAGAAGGTGCATGCAGAGTTACAAATGCCGTGTGCCCGCTCCCTCCCCCCGAGGGGAAAAGTCATCCGCCAGCCTTACACGCCTTTCTGAGGATAACAGACCAACATACTGGAAGTTAGGATCTACTCAGAAAATCCAGAATGTGTGTCTGTGATGTGGGACTGAGGCGAGGCTTCTGCCCCATCCCACAGGGAGGGATGCTACATGCTTTGGTCTCCTATTTGCCTTATTCTTTTCCCCTATTTATTAATTTCTTGGAAACTCGGGTAGGTGTGAGTGGTATGATTTCTCCCCATTGATATTTACACTTCATATGGTTCCCACACACCTTAAAAGAATGATGGAAACTCTATCTACTGCCATGTGTATGTGTAAGTTAACGTCTAAATGTTTTCATCATGAGATGGAAAAAGTCGATTTCTTGGTAGTCAATGAAGGCAAAATACAGTGTTCTGTAAGAGGAAATAAGATGATGATTTACGACAGTTAGAGTGAGTGTTATTTGACTCTGTAAAATAGGTTTTAAGTATTTCATTGACTAAAACTCTAAAAGGAATCTCATAAGAATTTGATCTTTACACGTCACACAATGCGTCTGGAAGAATCCGATAGTCCTGCAAAGCACTGTGAGTACATTAGTCACGGCACTGGTGGGCAGTGTTTGGGCTACTCAGGTGCAGACTGTCACAGGCACGTCCAAAGGCACTGTTGCTGACGCCAGGCTCTGCCGTCCACAGAAAAGGCTGCCGGACAGGACGGGGAAAGTCGGGAAGTCCTGTGGCTCGCTGGGCCTGCTGGCTCAGAGACGCGGCGTTTCAGTGCAGCGCCACAGGGGTGTCTCAGCTGAGGGCAGCGAGACCCAGTAATGTCTGACGTGGGGAAGGGACGCCAGTTTTCACAGATCGATTTCAGGAAGGGGCTCCATCTTGGTGTGGGCCCCTTGAAAACAGACTCAGAGAGCTGGGGTGTCAACCCCCCAGACTGTGGGGTCTGGCTCTGGGGGCCTGAGCAGACTCACACTGAGCGTCTGCCACAGTGGGTGCTCCCGGAAGACACTGCCATGCCACGCAAACGTCCTCACACATGGACCCTCATGCCAGTCCACACGCCTCATCCAGGCCTCCTTAGCTCCTGCTCATTTTTATTTTCCTCCTTGACCAGCAGTGGGACCCTTCCTCGCTGCCCAGGGCTCTGTGCACATTCGAACCACTTCTTCTGCATCGATCGGATGACCAGCTACAGCACCAGAGGCCCCTCTCAGAAGGACTCTCCCTCTGCCCTGTTTCTCGGGGCTGCCCTGTGTGGGGGTGCAGGGGCCCAGGGGTCAGGCAGCTTCTGCGAAAGAGGAAGGTGGAATGGACAAGCAAGCCCCATCCACAGATGACAGCTGACCTTGACCTCCACAGAGCCGCAGACGCCTGAGGCCCAGCCAGAGCTTCCTAATCTCCAGACATTAATGTGAAGTTGCTCACTTTTTAAATGTTGGCTCAAAGCCTTTTAAGAAAACACAGGCCTGCCCTAGTCACAGTCGGGCAAAGGACCTCCCCAGGGTCCCTGTGCCCTTAGGGACTCACACATGACCGCGGGTTTCTAGAAATGTCCAAAGGACACAGGGACCTGAGGAAGTGTGTGTTTCCGGGTGCTGGTGGTCTCCATCGGCTGCATTGGTGTTTAGACGACCCCCAAACGTTGGGAGTCACTGCCTAATAGTGAAATGTTTAGGTTTCCTTCTCCTCCCCCAGAAGGCCTCTCGGGCCCACGTGCAAATATCTCCTGGAACTTTTGCCCTTTAGTTGGCTTCACTTGTGTGTATGTTGCTTCAGTTCAAACCTCTGACTGCCTGTGGTTTTCCTAAGTGTGAGCCAGAGAAAGTTCTGGAAAAGTCAGTGAGGTTAATGCCTTATGCCTGTACTCTCAAACTGGGGTGTTTTTACCCCAGGGGCACACAGCCTGCCCCCTCATGAGGCCATAGGAGAATTGTGGGCACCACTTCCTGGGGCGTCCATTTTTCAAGGGTTTGGACAATTGTTAATTTTCTATTTACTAGAAAATACACATGAGTACGTTACAGAGCAGACTGTAAAATTCTCATGAATTACACCCAGGACTTCAAAAGACTCCGTGCTAGTTCTGGGGCTGCTCCAGGCTCTGCCTCCTGCCCCCGGTGCCTGTCCACCCTCCTTTGCAGCTGAAGGTCCTCAGGAGAAAATTCTAAAAAATGCTGCTCATGCTATAACACCAATGCTATATACACCAAGGGTCCTAAGACTTTGCCTCCTCTCAGTGGTCCATGGTGTACCCAAGTCACAAGAAGCTGGACTTAGGACAAGATAGGTCTTTGGGGCTCTGTGGGGAACTATTTCAAAGTGGGGGTACAGAGACTCACAGATTCCAGGATTCCTGAAGGCACTTGGGGCTTCTTGGAAGGACCTTGGTCTCCAGACTGGTCTCTGTCACGTGGAGGACACACCAAGTGTGGCCTTGGTGTAGGCTCGCCCCTGAGGCTGAGGTGGGGTGTGGGCCAGCCTCCCGGTCTGCCCGGCCTCAGTTCAGGGGCCTTCGGCACAGGACAGGCATGTGAGCTGGGCCCTCACCTTTGGCTGGTGTGGTCATAGTATTGGAGTCTTGAGCTAAAAAGCATGTTCTGTGATAAACACATCATCTAAAAGAAATTCCCAATTACATCCAGAAAACGCAGCCCGAGAACCTGTGGCCTAAGGTTCACTTACGTAGTAGACATCTCTAGGTGCGGACACCGTAGGACCGAGCGTGGTCTGCCCGGTGTGTTTAAAGGCCCAGAACTGTGGAAGGCTGGCGTCGACTCGAGAATCTCGCAGAACAAACCCACAGCCTGGTCGAGGGAGACTGAGCTCAGAGACTTCAGTAAGCCTCTGCCTTTGAACTTGGAATCCCCTCTTTCGCAGCAACCTGTCTCCAGGGAAAAGGAGGAGGCAGCAGAGAACCAGGTTGGGGCTGGTTTTTCCTTTATGTCATCCTAGAAGTGAAGAGAGGCTGGCTTCTGGCTGCACTGCTTCCGACCGTGTGGTCTGGAGCAATATTGCCATCAGCCATGCTCGGCCCTCATTCCTGCCTCTGCACAGTGGGGGCCGTACGCATACAAGTAGCAACAAGAGCTATCGTGAGAATCGATTAAATGGGTGGATGTAAATTCTTACCAGGATGTGTAGACCTTTGGAAGTGATCAATAATCTGAGATTTTTGAAACACTTGATCACATCTCAGTTGCTGGCAGCCTTGATTAGAAGGTTGATGAAGGCAGTAGAATGAGTAAGGACAAACGCACCACGTGGTGAATCCCAGGAGGCCACGGTATAGCCTCTGGGTCACACGTGTGCCGGGTGAGGCTGTGAGATCAGGCTCGGGCCAGGGAGAGGGCTGAGTGAGGGGGAGGAATCAAAGATGCACGGCCGCTCCTGCCTTCAAGGAGCTTGGTTCCTGGGAGGAAAGCAACGGGTTTAAACACGGAGTGGCAGCAGCATGTGACATTTCTAAACCAGGGGCTTGTAGCAGCGCTCACAGGGGCTGGGACAATGTGGGAGGAGAGATGAACTTGAGTGCATGCAGAGCAAACATGCAGGTTGGGGCAGCGGGACTGGGGGTGGGGGCAGGGGTGGGGGGAGCAGCTGGAGGGAAGGAAGGAAGGGAAGGGAGTAGAGCTCTGGTTAGGCACCGGGCTTCTCCACGGGCCAGAGGGATTAGAATGGGGTGTTGGCCCTGGCAGGTGACCAAGGTGTGGCAGGCTGGTGACCTGCCTCAGGGCAGGCTTTAAGCAGCAGCAGGGCTAGGGCAGAGTGCTAGAACAAAGGGACTGATTGATTCTAGTCCCAAGGACTGACATAACTTAGAACAGAGTCCCCAGTCCCCAGACTGAGGACCAGTACCGGTCAGTGGCCTGTTAGGAAACAGGCCACACAGCAGGAGGTGAGCTGTGTGCATTGCTGCCTGAGCACCTCCTTTCGTCTCTCTACTCCCTCCCCGACACCCCACTCTCAGAAAAATTGTCTTCCATGAAACCCGTCCCTGGTGCCAAAAAGGTTGGGGACCGCTGACTTAGACCATGGTGAGACCAAGGTCCTGCTGGGAGGCCCCAGGACACCCCAGGAACCCAAGGGTGCCTGAACCCCTGCACCTGACTTTGAACTTAATCTCCATAAAATGCCGCATTGCCTCTAAATACCTGTCTTATTATAAATCAAGCTCTCTGGGACTTGGCTAACTGTGGACAGTTGAGGGTGACGTTGTGGCCAGCAGCGGCAGTCCCTAGGCCTGGGGAGGCCTGGTTTGCGTCATGGGCTTGGTGCCGGAATTGAGGCTTGCTGGCGATGCTCCTGGGATGTCAGACAGTCCAACTCCAGAAAGGACACCTCAGGACACAGCGAGAAGGTCTAGGCCATGGCGTCAGGGCAGGGGCACCCACTGGGAGCTGACCGAGCGGGGACCAGGCCCAGGGGGCCTTCCAGCCTCGCTCTTCAAAATGCAGTTCATGCAGTGGCAGAGCGGGCCGTCCCCTGGGAGCTTTCAGAAGTACAGATTCTCGGGCCAACTGCACATTCTCTAGCCTCTCCATGATTCTCGTCTGGGGATTGTGAGGGGATCCGGGAAGCAGGGCAGGTGTACTTGTGCCCCAGGCCTGCCGTGACCCGGCCCCACTGACTCAGCCGTTTCAGCGGCAGAACCCTATCGGCTCTCAGTCCGCAGGCCAGACGCCCGAGGTCCAGTGTCGGCAAGCTGGGCTCATTGGCGGCCTCTCTCCTTGGTTGGTAGGTGGCTGTCTTTCTCTGTGGCCTCGAGCGGTCATTCCTCTGTGTGTGTGTGTCCTGATCTCTTATAAGGACACCAGTCATAATGGACTAGGGCCCATTTTAACTCACTCACCTCTTTAAAGACTGTCTCCAAATATAGGCACATTATAAGGTGTTGGGGGATTAGGACTTCGACATATGAATATGGAGGGACACAATTCAGCCCAGGACAGGCAGCAAGAGAAGTGACAGAGCTCTCTTTGCATGCCTTGTTCCAGAAGGACAAGTGTCTCCTAGGTCCCCTCCCGTGGATTCTTTCCTAGTTCCATGTCAGGAACTGGGTCCTAGGGTTGCCCTAGCCGCAAAGGACATTGAAGAAAAAGCGTCTGCCTTCTCTGGCTTTTGTGGGGGAGGGGCGCCTGGGAAGAGGGAGTTGGGAAAGGGAGAGAAAGGGACCCAACCAGCTTCTGCCCTATAACTAGCTTAGGGACCTTGGGAAATGCCCTTGAACCTCAGTTTCTTTAACTCTGCAGTGAAAGGGTTGGATTGGATGGGATGTAAGGTCTTTTTCAGTGAAAAGGAATTTATTCTAGAAATCCAAACCCCCGTGCACACGGCAGAAAGGTGACTAATCTGGGGCGTCCGACTTGGGTTTTTGAAGCACCTGGGAGCTGGCTGGGCAGCTTGAGCGGGTTCTCTGCCTCCGGGCTGCACAATCAGAAGCATGTCTGGAGCAGCTGAGCTTGGCATTTCAGGGGCCAGTGATTAAAAGACAAGGCTGGACATCTGAGGCAGAGACCGGCTGCTCATGGTCAGCGGGGCTGTTCTTTACCCGCTGCCTTGGGGAAGGTTGTGCAGGACTCGGAAAGGCAAACGCGGGACAGAGAAAGGGACGGTGCTGGTTAACATTGAGATTCCTGATTATGGGAGGGGGGAGGCGTATTTGCGAATCCCTTTTCATTCTCTCTCTTCTCTTCCGGTCCATTTCTAGGATGGACTGTCTCCTGTGCCTTGGAAGCAATGGCTCATGGGGTCAGGCTCTGGGATGAACAAACCCAGATTTGAAGACCAGCTCGGCCCCTTACCAGCAGGCCACCACTGGACAATTTACTAGCCTTTTACACCTCGGGTCCACCCTCTGTAAAATGGTGCCACACTTTCTGGGAAGTTCTGATGATGAAGTAACTTGATCTGTGTGTGAGGTAAGGCCTGAAATGAGGGTTCAATATCAGGTGCCCCCTGACACCTGTCCAAATCAGGAGGGCCTCAGGTGGCCGCACCTATGGTTCCTGCCCCCCTCCGCTCCTGCCGATAGGGTCCTCCAACCCAGCAATCCTCCCTCTCCCCCAACCCAGTGCAGTTCCAGCTTCTCCGGGAGCAGCAGCATCATTCCGTTCCCCGCCAGAGTCACTCAAGCAAGCCAAGCACAGCCTGGTGCCTGCAGGAACCACGGGTCACCGTACCCCCCCCACCCCCGTTTTTTTCACTATAAGCCTGCCCCCGGTAGTCCCAGCTTTTTCACTCTGATCCCGAGAGCAACCCCCGTGCGGCCCTGCGTGGTGTGCGTGTCTTCCTCCCCTGGGCTGTGAGGCCGTGTGACAGATAAACTGCCTTTTTCATCTGCCAAGAGTCAGATGTTGTGTCGGTTCAGAACCCTCAGGTGGCAATCCCTGCCTCACCATCTGCGCAAACTGAACGGGAGGCGGTCAGCACAGCGTGGGGCAGGCTCAGCCGCCGTGAGACGCGCTGTGGGCTCTTGCCACTGCTCTCATCGGTGTGGAGGAAGGTGACCGTTTGGTTTTCTTTCAGCAAAGTTTGGTCAGTGTGTTAGCCTGCAGCATTAGTCCAGGCTCCTCCAGGGAACTTTCCTGGAGCTTCCTTTCCTCCTTAGCTAGGACACATATTATTTATATTTGTGTTGCATTGGCCAGAACTAATCCCATGTTCCCAACCTAGCTACAGAGGTGACTGGGAAATGCAGGGCAGTCCAGGGAATATTGACAACAGCTATTGTCACTGCCAGGTGACCCTATGTGGGTCTTCTCATTTTAAATCCAGGATAAATGTGGTTTTAAAGAGATATGTAATCCGTTTGCTCTTTGTACATCAGCCTGAAGATGAAAATGGGGGGTAATTAACCATCATGACCCTTATTCTCTGGATTCTTTCCATAACTTCAATTGCTCCCTGTACTAAGTCTCCACCACACACTGTTTCTCCGGGAGTCCCCAGGGGATGTCTCCTGGACACCCGAGACAAACCTCATCAGATGCTCAGGCAGCCGTCCACTTCCTCCGGCTGGTCCTGTCGTCCCTCTCTGAACAGAAGTGGGTCCATTAGGGTTCCGCACGTCCTGTGGTCTGCGGTCTGGGCTGTGTCCCTGAAACCAAGATGGCGCCTGGGGTCCTCTGCCCCACTCCCGCCCACCTCCCGTGACACGTTTCTCCCACGGTCTCTGCTCATCCATCCAGTCCTAGGTACTCCGTACGCAACTCCTTTGTCACGTATCTTGTAGGAAGGAGGGTGCCAGGAGAAGGAAGGGTGGAGACAGTGTCGGGGTAATGTTAGGGACTAGAGTCTGCTCTGCTCAGATGCCCACTCAGGATGTCCTGCCTGACAATCAGAGGTGAGAAACTCGGCTACGTAACCCCGTGTTGCCCTTCCCCCGCTTCCCCAGGCCCATCTCCACTGACGGACCCCCTTCCCCTTGCTTTCCAAGAGGTTTTCAAATACACTCCTTTCCCATGTTATGTCTGCGCTCCTACCTGATAGGAGGGTGATGCTGGCCCAACACGTGCCTAAAAGTGTGAACTTTCACCCGGACAAACATTGTCTGGCACACACATTTTCCAACTTTCCCATTGTTGTTTTTTCCCCCTAAATAAAAATAGTTTCGCAAAAGAGTTATAAAATATTTCTCAGACCTCCAGAAAACTTAACTAAACATTTTGATAAGTGAGGTGTAAAGGAGTTGAAATATGCAGGTCAGAGTCCCCTGGAAACACGGGAAGCCTCCTGCCGACGAGGGCAGACGTGCTTTGCAAAACCATAGTTTCATTTTTTCTGAACCAAAAGCACTTGAAAAAAGTTGTTGGAGACATTCAGCAATTCCGCCCTGGCTGGGTTCCCCCATCCCTAATTTCAAGGGAAATTAAATCCATGTGTTTCTCATTCATTTACACTCGGCTCCCCGAAATACTACTCACTGAGAGCGCTGGGACGACCAGGACGCTGTCCAGGCTGTGTTTTATTTTTATTTATTTTTGTTTTTCAATTGTAGCTGACATTCAACATTACATTAGCATCCAGGCTGTTTTTAAGCCATGCTGTTTTCAACTGGGAAGTGGGCTTGGCCCACGTCCCCTTGGGTCAGCTCCTCTGGTGGTTGATTTTCCACGCGGAACCCACAAAGCGCTAACAGTCTCGAAACTCCTGAGGTGGACTCAGACGGGAGGGCTCGGGGAGGTCAACCCGCCCAGCCCCTGCTGGGGCAGATCGGCATTCCGAGCTCTCCTTACGGCAATGCAGCTCTGTCTTCCTTGCTAATCTCTTCCTGCCATCAACGACCTTTCCCTTCAGGAAATCCGTCATACTAGCTGCCCTGAGAGGCTCTCCCACTGCAGTGGACACTGCTCATGCGTCACTCGGATGTCCCTAGACACCTCTCCCTGGCCCTCTGTTCCCAGCTTCCCATTTCTACAGGCTTTGCTGCTAAGGCTCACCCTGGGGCCCTGGGGCTAGCTCATCCTCAGCCCCGGAGAGGAATCCTGTATTGCAAGGAGTAACTGTGTTACTGTAAATGGTTTGTGGTTTTTTGTTGTTTTGTTTTGTTTTTTTGTGATGGGCAGTCTGGCGTGGACATGGAATAACACACAGAGGAGCATATGGAAGTGAAAGAGAGTTTTGTACTCAGTGGCTCTGGATGGGGAGCGTGACTTGCCATGGAGAGGGCCATGTGGGAGGAGCCAAGAGTAAGGACCCACTGGGGTCAGGTGAATACTCAAGCCAAAGGCATGAGGGGATTTCATTGTTGCGTTTGAATGCAATTGGGTCACAGTCAGGGGAGGGCAGGAAGGCCGACTTCTGGCAGGGCCAGCCTGGTCACTCTGGTATACCTGGTCACCTAGACGGGGTGCTCACGGCCTGTTCGTGGGTAGTTGAGGTAACAGGAAATTAGGACGTTTAAAAATTGTGCAGTACCAATCAGCGGTCTTCTTGGAGGATGGATGCTGAGCCCAGAGTCAGCTTCCTCCCTGGAGACGGGCTGGGTGGAAACGTTTGACAGTGCTGTAGGAGGGAGCTCCCCAGTCATACCTGTCTTACATCTCACTTAGGGCCACCATGCCTTCAGTCTAAATGAACTTCCTCCAGCTGCAGGGATGTCTGAAAAACACTCCATTCCCCTGATATTCAGAGATCGAAATGGCCGCTGAAGTCCTCAGAAGATCCCAGCATGGCTCTCTCACTGTGTGGCTCTCTCACTGTGTGGGCCTCTGGTGGGAGGAGACACCAGGGAGAAGCGAGGGGCTGGCTGTGCTCAAACATCAGTACCAGGAGGACGGAGGCGGGTGGTAAGCGACGCCAGTGGGCGCTCCCGGCAAACAGCTCAGAAGCAAATGCTGCTCATGGATGCCGGACCAGGGAACTGTACAAAAGCAACCACCTTGTGGATGAAGCCTGACACATGACAAGCGCTTACAAAATGTTTGACGTTAAAACAACAAAGCCCTCCATTTAAACAAATGGCAGTGCGGGAAGATGCTGGGATGTGATCAGTAACTCTGACTTTGGGGCCAGAGCCTGCCACATCCGAGGCATGAGAATGTCCCTGAGGAGGTGAGCAGTGTGGTTAGGTGTGAGATCGCAGGGTTGAACCTGCCTCTTCTAGGCGTCAGCTGGGTGACCTTGGGCAAGTCCCTTAAGTGTTCTGTGCTTTGGTTTTGACATTGTTGTTCTGGGATAATAATAGTCGAGGATTAAATGAGTACGTTCGTGTGCAGCTGCGAGAACAGCAGCCAACACTGAGTAGGTGCTTGATAAAGGCCGGATGTCGTCGTTCTAGCCATCTCCCAGGCGGATAGCAGTGTGTGGGAGGAAGTGTGGGGCAGGACACAGCTCTGTAAGAATGAGAGAAGTGATGCTAATCACACACGAGATGGAGATTTATAAAATGCTCCTGAGTTACATCTTATCTGGCCCGAAGAGTCTTGCTGTCAGTCTCCTTTGAGGGGGAACTAGCAGCTTGGGTGTCACCACCTGGCAGTTTGTCACAAAGGCAGGACCTCAGGACCCGTCCCAGACCTAATGAATCAGAATCTCCATTTTAACCTGCTCCCTAGTGATTACCATGCATATTAAATCTTCAATCTCATTTATTATGGTAATATTCAGAGAATAAAACCGCGTTCATTTAAACTGTCCCAGTGTGTGTGTGTGAGCGTGTTACGTTTACTGGGGTATAACTGACACACCACAAGTTGTGTGCATGCATCTTGTCGAGTTTAGACCTTTGCTCACACCCGTGATGCCATGGCCACAATGTGCTGGACGTAGCCATCATTTCCAAAGACGTGTTTGTGTTTTATTCGGTGGTTTTTTGTAGGACCACTTAACACAAGAACTATCATCTTACACTTCCACATGCACAAACTGCAAGTTAACTCGAAGTACGACGTCACACAGCCGATCTCTAGGACTCAGTGTTGAGTGATGTACAGACCTACCGCGTCCCCACAGGCAAGGTTCAGAACCTTTCTGTCACCCCCGAGAGTTTCCTCACCACCTTGTGTAGTCTTCCCGCCGCGGGCCCCAGGCTGTCTCCAGTCAGCGTCACTGTGGCTTACCTGGAATACGTTCGGGGCTTGTGCAGGTGGAATCATACCGTGCGTCCTCGTTCGGTCTGGCTCGTTCGCCCATGTCGTTGTCTTCATCAGCAGATCATCATTTTATTATATTCCCTCGTGCGGGTGGGTCCCCTGTATCTGTCCTCCTGTAGGTGGACATTCGGGCTGTACACAGACTTTTCTGACTGTCAGAAATAAAGCGTCATGAACGATAACACCCAAGTCTTTGAATGGATGGGCGTTTGCATTTCACCCGGGTTGTGGGTAATGTCTAACAATGGAACACTGGCTCTCCGGTCGCCGAGACAGTAGACATCTGGTTTTGTTAATTTTTTCCCTTTTTTTCTCTCTTCTTTAGTTTGGATAATCCTATGGAGTTGTACTTAAATTTACCCATCCTTTCCTCCTTCACTTCCATTCTGCTATTCAACCTACGTAGTAAATTTTTTATTCCAGATACACATTTTCTCAGTTCCAAACTTTCAACTTGGTTCTTATTTATATATTCTATATCTCTGCTGAGGTTTAAACATTTTTTTCGTTCCTTGCCATTATGCTTTCCCTACCTCACTGAACATAGTTTTGAAAGCTACCACCTCGGGGTTGACCCCTGTGTCTTGTCTTTTCTCTTGAGAGTAGGTCACATATTCTTGGTGCTTCACATGCCATTTAATTTTGATCTGAACCCTGAGCATTGTTGAAGACACGTTGTAGAGACTCTGAGTCCTGTTCTCATAAAGGGTGCAGATGTTTTTCTGTTAGCAGGCAATCCGCTTGGTTAGAGCTGGACTTCGAACGTGACCTGTGGTTGGTGATGCCACAGCCTGTTCCCAGTTGGACTTTGCCGCTGACCCCATGTATGTATGGTTCAGTGGTCAGCCAAGGACTTTTCTAGAGTTCATGCAAAGAATTAGGGATTTCCATCCCAGGCTCTCCCCTTTCTGGGCTCTCCCCGACCCTGCAGTAGCCCCGGCGGCGCCCAGGACACCTTCTCTGTTTTTCTGAACCAGAAAAGTGGTGACTTGACATTGGAGTTTCAGTTGACCTGTGACACATCGCAGCTGCAATCGTCCTTAGGGCAAGGCCACCAAGATGGGGCCTTCCCTATGCCTGTGGCTCCGTATGAGCTTCATCTCACCCCAGAAGTCTACTTGTCTTCTTCACTCCATGGGGCCCTTGGGTAGTTGATTTTATGGACTTTTTTTCCCCCCAGTATAGATGGCTCTCCTTGGTAAAGTTTGCTACCACAAGCAGAACTATTGTTTGTGTATTTTCTCTATTTCATTGATTTTTGTCTTGTTTTAGTATTTCCTTCTTTCCATTTATTTTGGTTTCAATTTACTTTTATTTTTCTAACTTTCTGAAGCCGGAGTTTAAATCGCTGATGTTAGATCTTTCTTCTTCTCTAACATAATCGCCTGAAACCATGACTTTCCCTTCGAGCACTCTGGTTGATCCTCGCTCTATTTAAAATTTTGATAGTTCATCTATCATGGATTTTTTTTTTGCATTAATTTTGATTTTAAAACATTGTTTCCAAATATTGTCTTTATCACTTATTTTTAGCACCTCTACACATTGCACGTGAGGCGAGTATCTCATCACCTCACCTTCCCTGACTCAGCCGCCTGCCTCAGGGAGCCCGGGCCTGGAACAGCCCCGTGGCAAGGCCTGGCTCCGGAGACGCAGCTGGGCAGCTGCGGGTTGTCATCCAGAGGCTCGGTAAGCTCAGTCACTATCGGGAGAGCCTCCAGGGAGGGCGGCACGATGCACACCGGGAGTCTATAAAGTGCCCAGGAGTGTATCCGGGAGACTGCAGGCATGGCTGAGAAAGCCCTTCATCCCAGGTAGCCAGCCGACCCTGCAGGAGCTGGCTGGGGACTTCTCAGACTGAGGGAGAAGCAGAGCAAAGGCCAGAGGCTGGAGAGAGGAGGCAGCCTTCGGGGGTGCGCTAATAGGTCAGGATGTTTGAAACAGACCGCAAAGGCAAGGGATGATCCGGGAAGAGGTATTCAAGAGCCGGATCGAGAAGAGCCAGTCAGCCCATGTTAGGGCAAATGTGGAGAATCAGGAGTAGTATGATCCAATTTTAATGTGACCTGTTTTAGAATGACCGCTCTGTGTACAGTGGGGCGGATGGGTGCGAAGGGAGAAAGACTAGAGACGGTGTCGCCGGGTAAAACTCAGAAAAACCAGATGAGAGACAGGGTGGCCTGTACCAGGAGTGAAGCAGCTCGAAGGGAAGAGAAGCAACTGACAGGAGAGGCGTTTCAGGGGTGCCGAGGGCGGGGTGATGGATCGGATGCCTGTGGTGAGGAAGCGGGAAAGACGGGGGAGGGGGGGCGCTCTCAGGTTTGCAGCACGGGACAGGGCGATAGTTTGGGGAGGAAGACAATGTATGAGAGTATTGTTCTTGGAACGATGTGGTGCCACCTGATTCGACAAAAGGGAGTGAGTATGAGGACCCACCAGGTGACGTCAGCTGGTGGCTGGTGGCAGCTGCAGAGACACGGAGGTGAGCCTGCCTTCGCTGAAGGGAGGGTTCCTCCCACCCCTTGTAGTAGAGGACACACATGCCCAAAAATGACAGACACGGAAATGTGAAGTGCACCTAAATGTCAAGTGCTTTCAAGTCTTGGGACATCTGCAAGCTCTAGCTCTTGGTGATAGAAGCTGGGAGACAAAGCCTAGCTCGTGATTAATTTGCAGAGGATCAAACTAGTGCCCAGCTACTGGAAAACCAGCGTTCAGAGGTCCTCCTATGCGCAAAACAGTGGAGACGATTTCCAAGGGAGAAAACTCCTTGTTCTCTACCCTGAGAACCCGGCACTCTCTCAGGCAAAGGTCTAAGCATGTCCACAGGCATGCTTCTGGGCAGCTGTGGTCAAACCAGGATGGGACACCTGCTAGACGGTGGCTCTGTGTGTTCGTCCTGCAGGACTGGGAAGTCTGCGACAGTGGCCATAACTGGGCAGGGGGAGCCCTTGTCTCTTCCAAAGAGAAGAACAGGTGGAGGGTTGAGTGTTGAGTCGGTGGTGACATGGAGAGAGAAGAAAAGTGTCGTCACTTGAATTGCGTTCCCTCGAGAAGGTGCTTGGGACTCCCAACTCCCAGGACCTCAGAATGTGGCCTGACTCGAAAATAAGGTCTTGATGAAGGCAAACAAACTAAAGTGAACCCATGAAGTGGCCCCTAACCCAGTATGACTGGTGACATTATAAAAATGGGGAATTTGGACAGGGAGACAGACATGTGTGGAGAGACAGGGAGCCGCGCAGAGACAGAGGCAGAGACTGGAGATCCTGCCACAAGCCAAGGAACGTCTGGGGCCACCATGTGCTGGAAGAGGCAGGGAGGACCCTCCACCACAGGTTTCTGGGGGCCCGTGGCCCTGTCCACACCTGATTTGAGAATTCACACCTCCAGATCTGTGAGACAATAGATTTCTGTTCTTCTAAACCGCCAGCTTGCAGTAATTCGTCACGGCAGTGCTAGAAAAAGACACAAATCTCTCGGCTCCTTCAGGAATCTGCTTTTATCTTCTTAGTACAGGGTAGGCTGCCAAATCAGTATCAATGTGGAAACCGCAGTGCTCCAAGGACCTGGTGCGGTGATCAGGTGATTGTGAAAGAGCCTGTTTCTGCTGAGTAAACATTACATGACGCAAGGAGCCACTTTACCCGACAATGAACTACACACCTAGGGCTGTCTGGGCGTGCGTGCCTCCCGGCCTCCCCGCTTTGCCTTTGGGAGCACAGACGCACAGTGGCTTCCGTTCCGACTCCCACTCAGGGGATGTGAAGACCTGTTCCCTCACCAAGTCTACCTCGCTCTTGTCCTGCTCTGTTCAAACCTCTCTTTCCAGTGAGGAAGTCCCCAAATCTTACCCAGTTCCATTCCTGTCTGGCCGACATCCATGTGCTGGAGTTCCAGCCTTAGATTTTGTCCCTGAAATAAGGCTTGCCAGGCTCTCCCTTCCCACGAACCCCTCCCAGGAAGAGGTCCTGCCTTGAGGGGGGCCCTGGGGCTGGGTCCTGCTCCTGAAACTTGGCTACCTGGGTCTCATCCTTTTGTATATCCTCACTGTGCTTCCTCCCAGGTCCCCCTCCCTTGACCTACCTGCCCTGACCCAGAGATATTTGCAGACCGGTCTTCCCCTGTATGAGACCCATCGTGGGAACCTCCCTACACAGGCAGCTTCCAAGGCCTCCCTCTGCCCTGCCTGGCGTTTCAAGCTTTGCTTCGTGCCTGGGCCCCGTCCATTCCTGCCTTAACCCTGGTCATCCTCACAGCAGGGAATGAGTGTGCAGGGGCCAATCCCATGTCCCCGCAGGCCCCTGATGCTCAGTGTAGGCTCCCAGCAAGCTCTGCTGATTCCAGAGTGTTTGTTTATCTCTACGAAGCTCTCTTGATCTCTGGGCTCCATCAGCCAAGACCTTAAAATGCTTACCTATCTTAGAGTTTCACTGTGCAGCCAAGTGGAAGTCCTTGCAACTCAGGGGTCCAGGGCTCAGCCAAACGTTCCCATGGAAACCCCCCCACTCCACCCTCGGTAGAGAAGCCCCACTTATGTGTGGCCGGTCTATAGCATGAAGTCAGCATCCATGAGTCACGTCTGTGGCCACATAGCAACTCGACTGCGGTTTGGTTTTCTGTTGATAAAAACACTGAGGGCCAAGCAAATGCTTATTTACTCCAGAACATCAGCTACTAACTGCCCCACCCAGGCTCCTTTGGGGGCCTTGTGTGATGGGCCACCCAGGAGGCAAGATGGAGCCCGGGGAGAAAGACGGGCTTTTACTTGGTTCAGTCCCGGGTTTTATACCTCACTCTGTAACTTATTAGTTATGTAACTTAACTTCTCTGGTCCTCAGTTTTTCCGCCTGTGAAATAGGGGTCCTGACAGTTTCTACCCGTGTTGAGGAGATATGATCCACTACGGATGAGAAAAGGTTTGATGGAACGTAGTCCCACAGAGCAATCCGATCAGAGAGTCCTCACTGGGCAGGTGAAGGTGGGTAGTCCACCCCAGGCCCACGTGTTTCTAGTAAAAGGCTGACCTTTGCCCGAAGCAAGCCCCGCCCATGGTTTCTGTGCGTCCGGGTTAACACACCTGTGAAATAAGCTGCAACCGCCCTCAAGAGCATGTGAAGTTTACTGTCCTGTGATCCCGTCCCCACCTCGCTTTTTCCCACACATGTCATCTTTCTTATGTTCCCTCCTCAGTGTCAAATGCATAAAAGAAGCTGAAAACTGTTATTTTCTGGAACGTTGGAGAACTTGCTCTCCAGCATGTCATTGGTTTGGCTCCAATAAACTCTTACAAAAAATTCTCCACAGGTTTGGACATTTCTTACGTCGACACAATCATAGTGAACGTAAAGAACTTTGGACCAAACTAGGTACATTTTCTTGGTCTCCCCCGACCTTTTTCTGAGATTTTTTCACCCTGACCACTGCCGTGTCTATTCTTTGTCCAACTGATTTCCCCCTACAAGCCTATAAAACGCTTGTGGGCTCTAGTTTCCATCTTGGTGAGTAGCTCCATACCCCTTCTGCCCTTTCCTTCTAGACTGGTGGTTTCCCGTCATTTCTACCTTCTGGATACTGATTCCATACACTCAGCTCCTTGCATAACACACCTCTGGCAGCATGCTAAACCTTCATATACTTTTTCCAGTCTCCCAGCCTCATGCTTTTCCTGGGCGATCCATTCTGCACCACTCCAGCCCTGCCTTTGATCCATCACACGCAGAAATCAGCTCCACAGTGAGAGTCCCATGGTGTAAGTTCAGGGATTACAACACTCAGCCGAGAGGGAAAGACCCAGCTCACTGCAGTGACTTGCGGGGTCATGCTGGGTGAGACGCGGGACATTGGTGAGCTTTCAGGTCTTCTGTAAAGTATGTGTTTGAGTTACAGCTTACGAAGTGAGAGGAAGCCAGAGCTGTGTGCACTTTCTGGAAAACATTTTTTTTTCCCTGAGCAGCAACCTCAAATGTGACTTCCTACTAGATGATCAGCCTTTTTTATTTGCAACTATCACCTTCTCACTCAAAGAACAGTCTTGCCACCACTTCGGATGTTGCAATCAATGAGCCAAGATTCCAAAGAGCAGGTTCCCAAAGGGAATGCTGGAAGAAGGTATGGAGCTATGGCAGCCACTTGTGCACATGTGGCTTCCCCAGAAAACTGCTTCAAGAACAATGGCCATCCTTGGGTGCATATCTGCTGTGCGGATTTCAGATGGCTGTGTTGTCTTACTCAGTCACACTCATACAGGCATCTTTAAGGTTTATATAATTATGGGTTTTCTTTCTTTCAATCCATCCAAGTAAAAGAGCAACGGCATGTAACGGACTTTGGTAGGCAATGAGGTGCTGAAAGATTGCTGTTAAATAACTACTGGATCTCTAATCATTGACCAAAATGAAATGATCAGCACAGTACCAAAGCAAAAAAGAGAAAAAGATGAGGCAGGAATTTTCTTTCTTTTCTTTGATTAGAAAGGAAGCAAAATGCAGTCCTTCGGGCATAGATAGGAAATGAACCTCTTCAGTTCCTAGGGCCCAGCCATCCCCAGGGAGGGTGGCTGGCAACGCTGCAAACAGCTCTTTGGAAGGAGTTTATCTCTGAGCTCTCTAAGGAAATGTCAGCTTCCTCTCCACTGGGCCCCCCCACAGCACCTTCACCACTCCAGTGAAGGAAACAGAGCCTCATGACTGTGGAATTGGCTTTATTGTGTTTATATTTTCTATTGTTTCACAGATTACACTGATTCCAATGTAAAAACAGAAAGGTGATGGAGTTGCATATGCAAAACGAAATGGTTGGACACAGAGGTATAGATGTGTAAAACACAAAAGGACATCATTAAAGCTGCGCCAGGCTCACCTACAAACCAGTCAGTGGGAGATTCCCAACACACACCAAACAGTAGCTCGGCCTGGAGAAACAGGAGTCACGATTCTGCTAAGGCACGTTCAGGTGCAGGACGCGCATCAGCGTCACAATGTAGCGATCAGACGCGGAGGGATACAGGGCAGGATACAGGGATACAGGGCACGAACCAGACGCTGGCAAGGGCACCCCGCTGGGATTTACCAGAACTGGGAGTTTGCTTGTAAAATCTGCATGTGATTTGGGAATTTTAGTCTTCCTAACCCTCCCTCGAATTTCATTAAGTGGTATTTTGGAGTGGGTCCTTTTGGATTTGAGAAGTCTGTTTACCAAACCAGCCACTTTGTAACTTACAATTCCATGACACTGCACAGAAATAATTCTTCAAAAATAGATCCCAGTTGGCTGGTATCCTGCCTTCCTCTCCTGACTGCTATTTAATACCCCGTCAGCACACAAACCAGCTTCCTCTTGTGATCTGGAAGTTTGTTTTTGTAAAAAGCCCCTGACACAGTCATACTTCCTGCGATGATTTGTTTCAATACAACATCCTTACTCTTAAGATTTGATTGCCGATGAAAAAAATGTAGTTAAATTACAGACATGAAAAAAACAACAACACAGCATTTCTTTGAACTCTCCTCCATTCGCCTTCTTGGAAACTCTTTTTAAATAATATTAAGGACATCTGCACTAGTAACAATAATAGTAATAGTAAGCTGAGAGGTCACATTTCTTAGCTCAGAGTCAACAACTTCTGATTTTTTTCTTTCTTTCTTTCATTCTTTCTTCTTCTTTTTTTTTTTAGGAAATAGCTACTCTATAATCAATTGGAGTGGCTAACTTAGAGTCTAATTTGAGCAAGTTCTACCACTGACTTGAATACTTTTGGCTACCTTAAGTGGGTGGGAAGGTTTGGATACTAAATAGGATTTGGTCTCAAATAGAGACCATAGCTAAGTACTATGTCACGGAGCAGGAGCTGCTACACGAGAAGTTTGCTGACAGGTTTTTTAGGCTGACCCCTTCCTCATCGGCTTTGCCCATCCAGGGCCACCAGGCACACAGAACCCTTGGCCTGATTCTCCGGCGAGGGGCTGGGAACGAGGGCTCCATGCACCATGCACAGGGGCGCTGAGCCCGGCGCTCCGGGCCTCTCCTGGACAGACGGGCTCCCACAAATGGCAGCCTGCTCCACGCTGCATGGAATGTGTCAAAGGTCCCGGTGCTTGCCTGCCATTTACTTGTACTAATGGAGCAAGTCAAGAAAATATCCTTTTGGATTACCTCCTTTCTCTACTACCAGTGCCGTGAAAACCATCCCTTCTGAAGGAAGGGATATTCTTGTTCGGCTCTTATGTGAACATTCTCTGTAAGGGTGGCAGAGCTAGCAAATTAATATTCAAGACCAGTGAAATTCGAAAGACTTTTTCTTCTAATTGCCTATGCAATTTTGTAATTTATTGATAAAAACGACATTTAGAGCATCATCATAAAATCCATGCAGAATGCAGAACACAAGTCACTAAGCACAGGACATGTCCTACATGCATAGCATGGCTGGCGTTCCTCATTTTGGGGTTGTATTCAGGATAACCGGGCCTCCACATATGCATATGACATCTTTGGCTTTTAAACACATGTATCAATGACGTTCTTAACTTACACAGTCAATTCTTGCAATTTTAGCAGGAATTAGCTATCAACTCTAATCAAGAGCTTTTTCTCTGTCTTCTATTTTTCCACATCAGCAGCACACCAACGGAAAAATAAAAACTCCTGCCCCAATTTTGGATTATCTCTCTAAATGTTTACACATTACTAATTTTGAACGGAGGACTTTCAACCCACAGAATTTCCTGACCTGATGGAGTGGGTAGCCAGGGTGAAAACCAGGCAGCCACACGCGTGCCAAGCTGAGAGGAAGCTGAGTCCCTCCGGAGAACCGAGAGAGGGTGAGAATGGAGGGAACAGGCTGAAGCTCTAGTTCTGTCTCATGTTTCTTTTTCATGGGGCATTTCTCAGAAGTAATTTTAGGGGGAAAATTGAACTGAAATCATCCGTGTTTCTTAAAGTCTAGGAAAACGGGCTCTCCTGGGACACCAGAGGGACAGACTGACTGTCCGTTGTCATGTGAGACCGAGGGGCCAGTCTTTCCCTGCAAAGAAGCTCTTCACCAGGAGAAGTTAACTGATGTACACGCTAGTTGATGGAGCATTTTTACACTCTTCTTACTGCTTTCCTGGTTCTGAAGACAAAGATTTTGTTTTAGATTCTTTAAAAAAAATCAAAACCACATAACAACAATAAAAACAGTTTACTGACAAACACTAATGCCTCCAGAGGTTAACTCTTTCATTCTTTAAAATCCCTGTTAAGTTCTAATCACATCATTTCACTGCAAATTCCAACCCTGAAAACCCTGAACTCTGTGCTCAGACACTTGAATCTGAAAGGCCCCTTGCTCACTGTGGTCCAGGGACCCCAGGTTTGGCTGGTGGGCAGGTCACTCTGATTAAAGATAAACTGAGATTCACAAAGGGTAAAACATATGTAGTTAATCCATTGGACGTGAAATGTTACACTTTGGACCTTCAAGTGTAGATATTCTTCCCGGGGGAAGAAAAGTCAGAGCACCTTGGACCCATCTGGGGTCAAAAGCTGGATTTCGAGTGCGCAGCTGCAAATCAAGGCTTGAAATGCTACACCTGTCATTACAAAAACCCCATCCCACTGAGCCAGGATGAGATAACCTGGATTCAAAGCTAGGTATTTCAAATGTTTAACAGGCAAAGGAAAGTCTAGCAAGAAGGAAGCCAAGACTGAGAGACCGGAAGTCTTCCTGACGCCACATGGTCAAATGTCTGAGCCTTAGGCCAGAGTGACAAGACGCAGAACCAAGCCTGAGGACAAAGGTGACCCTTTCTTTACTGAGCTACTGGCACGAAGGCCTTGTGCTTTCTTCACTTCATTTTCCTGTTTTCTTCTTTCTCCAGATGGTACATGAGTCCTGAGGATCTAAGCGGGGAGAAGGACAGTATTGTATAGAAGTGTCACCGGTTTATACACCTGAATTTGCATTTCAATGATCTCAAAGTTCACAGTCAATTAAAATTGAAAATTAAATCCAAAGAGTTGTGTAAATTCGTTTAAATCTCCAGCCCACTCGTTCCTGGCATTTCCCCCTTTGCACCAGTTAATTTTCATTTCTGGAGCCTCTCGTCTGTGTTGTAATAGCCCCACGAATGGGAAAGGGAGCCCGTGTGCCCCCCACCGAAAGGCGGCTCACTGTGAGGATCAGTGAGTGAGTCTTTGCTGTGCTTCCGGGGCCACTGGCCACTACAATGCATTTTATTACTGAAATAGGAAAGACAGGGCTTGGTGGTTTCGCAAATGGAACACGACATTTTTTAATGGTCTCTCTGGAAGGCCTGGTGCATGGGAAATACTTCAAAATGCAAAAGTTTTTTTTGGGTCAAAAGCACTCCATGAGAACGACTTCTTTTCGATTGAGGGCGGAGCATGAATCTGTTTTCGCCAGAAGACCGCGTCCAGATAGAACCACTTTGCCGCCCAAGCCC
Source organism: Micronycteris hirsuta (assembly GCA_004026765.1). Lineage (NCBI taxonomy): Eukaryota > Metazoa > Chordata > Mammalia > Chiroptera > Phyllostomidae > Micronycteris > Micronycteris hirsuta. The sequence continues at coordinate 82,739 of PVJI01004725.1, read as the reverse complement.
TTCGTCTGCGGGCCGCTGCGAGAGCATTTCCTACAAAGCAATACTAAATGAGTGTGCCTGGGAAAGGCCATGTTTCAAACCAGCCACGACTTTCGAGTCGGGTATTAAAAATTACGCTGTATGATGTATTGACTCACGCGGGTACTGACTTTGAAGACACCACATATTTATTCTGTGTGTTGTGCAAAAGACCAGGTGCTCAGGCCTTCCAAATTTGGCTGAAATGGGTATGCGAAGTGAACATAAAAATGATTTCTCCATTTTGTGCTACATCATGGTACTATATGCAATATAAGTGTGTAGAATCCCTAATCTTGGTCACCGTCAAATGCACACTGATGGAAATACTGTGAGAAGAATTCGGTGGTGTGATGGGAAAGCTGTAAGCATGCCCATGGTGCCATTCTTCTGTTGATTATACCACAAGATACAATCGAAAATCACATAGAACAGCTAAACGTGATAATATCTAACTACATGTAATTTTTTAAGATCTAAAACAACCTGCCAGGAAATTGTCAACAGCAAAAGAAAAGAACTTCCTGAATAATTAAAGACAAAAACCTCTTGTGCGTGGAGAATGTTCTCTAAGCCTTTCCAGCTTCAGGCCCCTCCATGAGATGGGCAGTTCCATCTTGGAGGCGTCGGCCACACTTTCTGTTTATCAGATTAATGACGGACCTTTGAAAATGAGGCAGCATCCAGAGAAGGCCAGACTTGCTGGAGTCTACCTCGTCATTTCACTGACAGTCTGAATCCAGACTGCTTTCCCCGGGTCCCCTGATTCCTAGTGTCCCCGATCCTAGAGGAATCCCACAATTGTGCTTCAAGAGCCAATGTGTGAGTTCCTACGTGTGTGTGCAAGTGAGCATGCCTGTGTATACACATATGGGCTCACGTGTATGTCCATGCAGCACCTACACACTTATAGTCACATGCTTCTTGAGTGAATACACAAATCCATCCCATTTGGAATGAAATGAGAATTCACCTTTTGCACATTTAGCCAATCCTAGCCCATTTATCCTGTGCCCCAAAGAAATGCAAGGTGCCTGGTCCCTAAACTCTGCCCAAGGCAAAGTGTTACTCTAACACTAAGTTGCACACGGTCTGTTTAAATATTGAGGACATTCTTGACATGTTATCCAATGCTCAGATTTTGTCTATGCTTCCCGACCTCATCTGTGTATGAATTATCCTTGCAACTCTTGTTCTTGCGGGATCATCCAACTTTCTAGATTTCAACATCTGAGCAGATTTCTGATCCTTACACAGCTTAATTTTTCTTTTGTTCTAACTATTCTCCACAACCATGGGCAAGACTTAGCATGAATGAAACAACCATTATTTGCAAGAGTTTTATTTTGCTCTCAGAATGTCAGTGGCACTTCCCCTGGGGGCAAGGCATTTTAATAGATAAGGAAAGAAGTGGCCGAAAGGAAGTGTGGTCCATGAGAACGAACCGAAGGAAGGACACGTCTGGACACTGCATGGACCCAGAACCCACAGAGTCCCCTGAATTCAGAAGGCTCCTTGAACACACTGCCCAGAGAGGAACTTTTCAAAGTCATTTGTACACAAGTCACTCAGGGGTCTTATTAAGATACAAATTCTGATTCTCTAAATTGGGTGGGGCCTGGGTGTCTATGTTACCTAGATGGGGCTTGATGCTGCTGGTCTGTGACCCACATTTTGAACAGAAGGAGCATGTTCCAACAGAAAATGAGTGCAAACAAATAGCATCAACTCCATTTGTACATGTCTCCACAGCCCTTAATTCCTGACTGATCGATTTCACCCTACACAGTTAAATACACGGAAAAAAAGGTAACAATGGAATTATTATATTGCATGAGTACAGAATCCCCCTGCTCCACTTTCCGTATTACCTGACAGTCTCCAGTATATATAACATTTTTTCTGCCTGAGGAAAAAAAAGAGTGTTTTAAAGCAGTGATATGAGTGAATAGTGAACCACATTTCAAGTCTCAGCCATAATGTCTTTGGTAGTTGGGCTGAATAAATACCTTATATTACAGCTGCTATCCTTATGCAGAAAAGCATCGCCATTCACTATCAGCATTGCTGAATGTCTCTGTCTATCCAGCAGAACATGTTTGCAATTGCCATACACCAAGTTCTTCAAAACATAGCCCCATTTTAGAAAATTTGAATTTTGAGAGTTCATTTTAGACAAAGCATTTAAACAAGGAACCCTCTTAAAGACGGAGACTCTTGTTTAGCCACCAGATCAAAGAAAAGATAGATTTTGCATGTCTGCACAGTTGTTTTGTCTTTTTTTAGAATGTATCCACACATTTTTGTCAGACGGAAGCTCAGGTGTGGAGACCTCAGCAGAGAGAAACTGAGGCCATGGTTCTACCATCAGACATTGCTCTGTTGCAACAAAAGAGTTCTCAGTTCTCTTTCCCGCTGATCCTCCTGCCTGTACTTCTCCTCAAGTTTCTGCTTCTCGGAGTCTGCACAGTAAAACGTGCAATCGGAGCTCTTCCGGATCTGCTCGAACTGACTGAAGTCGGCCACGTACTTCCCGTTTTTGGAGAGCGAGACCACGGGCACAAACTCAAAGCCCCAGTAGATTTCCTCAGGGACGTAGGAGGTGCGGCTCTGGCAGACGGCGCTGGTGGACTCCACGGTGGCATTGAGGAGGACCACAAGTTCAAAGTCCTTCTCCTTCAGGTTCTGGGGTGTGAGATCTCTCAGGGGGCTGGTCTCATCCAGCACATGGTAGAATGTCAAGGGCAAAATGAGGAAGGGGCTCTCTGAAGAGGAGTCCACATGGAATTTGACAGTGGCCTGGTTGAGGAGGATCCGCTCCCCTTCCTTGGTGACATGGGTCTGGAGGAGCTTGCCAGAGAGCTGGCATTGAATGAGGAGACTCTTCCGCATGTTGGCCACCTGGATCACCAAGCACAGCTTCCCGTTCTGCTTGGTGATGACAGCACAGTGGCTGAACTTGATGGTCTCTGCCCGCTTCTTGGGTCTGGCAATTTTGGCCAGGAAGGTGCCCGTGATGAAGATCTCAATCAGGGTCGTGATGACCAGCTGAGCCACCAGCAGGAAAATGGCATGAGGGCATTCCTCCGTGATAGAGCGGACGCCATAGCCTATGGTTGTCTGGGACTCCAGGGAGAAGAGAAATGCCCCCGTGAGAGAGTCCACTTTCATGATGCAGGGAGTGTGATTTGAAACAGGCTCACTCGCCTCTAAGTCCCCATGAATGAACGCGATAGCATAGTAGATCACTCCAAAAAGGAACCAGGTCATCACGAATGTGGCAGCAAACAGGGTAAGCTTATACCTCCACTTCATGTCGATCACAGTTGTCCACAAGTCTTGAAGGTAGAGTAAGTATATGCCGTCCACTTTGTCGATTCTCACATTGCTGTGTCCACTCTTGGACATGACCCGAGGTCTGTGGGTCTTGAGTCCAGCTCCAGCTGTGTGCTTCACCAGAGGAGCACTGGACATGCTGAGGTGCATTGGGTCCATTGGCAGGCTCTTGGGACCGCCTAAGGAAATGACAAAGAAGGACATATTATTATTGTCACAGGTGGCAGAATATCCAAAAAATACAACTAGGATACCCATGTGACATAAGCATGAATGCATGTGGACATACACAGGAAAGGAGACCTCTAAATGCAAGACTGATTGACTTAAACCTGAGGAAGTGAGGAGCATAGACCCTGGAGACAAGCAAACCTGGCTTACATTCTGACTCTCCAATGTATTTGCTGTGTGAGCCAGGATAAGCTGGTCAACCTCTCTGGTCTCTAATCTGTAAAATGAGAAGAAAGCCTCTGTCTCAGGGGTTTTGCAATGGTTAAAGGACATAAGGGCCATAAAGTACCAAACCAGAGCCTCGCAGCTAAACAACGATGCTCATCTTCCCTTTGTGATGACATACTTGCATGCATCTGCCCCATAGAGCATTGTGAATATTTATGTACATTCAGCTACCGTAGATTTCCAGTTTTAGAAAATTCAAAAATAAGTTGATTGAGCTCTCAGTGTGGATATAATTAAAATGTACCATCCATAAGATACTTCTTTTTTTTTTAAAGAAAGAAAGTGTGGATATAATTAAAATTTACCATCCATAAGATACTTCTTTTTTTTTTTTTTAAAGAGAGTGAAAGGGAGAGAGAGAGGAGAGAAACATTGATGTGAGAGGAACATTGACCAGTTGCCTCTCATATATACAGTGACTGGGGACTGAACCCACAACCTAGGCTTATGCCCTGACTAGGAGTCAGCCTGGTAACCTTTTACGTTCTGAGGTGACACCGACCCAGCTGAGCCACACCGGCTGTAGCCACAGATGGTTGTTGACAAGTGATGGAGACTGCTAATACACATTTTATAAACTTGGACAGGGCTAATAAAAATTTTTAAAACTTACCTTTTCGTGTGACATTTCCTATAACTGCAATTTATTTTGCTCCTAGTCCAATGAATAATTTAGAATCCATGATCTCTCCTAGCCTTGATTACATTGGAAAGACTAAGTGATCAAAAACCTCCAACAAACACATAGTGAATGATTAAGCTTGATTAATGGCTTAATGGATATGCTGGTTATTCTTAGAAGTGCTGTCCCCACGCCCTGTTAGGCATGCCATTTAGGCATGGCACACAAACCCTGCCTTCCTTCTTCAGAACAGTGTTGGACCAGCAGAGGAATGCATTGGAAAGAGTTAACGAACAAGCAAACACATACAGGCTTCAGGGAGGGCAGACCTACCAGGAACAAGGGCCAGGCTCCCACGCTGCTTCACAGACAGGGGTGAGCTGGGCGTGAGGCCACCGGCCTCTTATAGTACCTGCCTGGTGACCGAGATAAATGGCCCCTACATTCCTTGAAAAGATAATGGGAGTGATTAGAGGGAACTCTACCTGGTTGGCATGGTTTTGGGGGGTTTTTTTGTTCCTACCTCACTAGCATTGAAAAATTTTTTTAAATTTCCCCTACAAAAAGGGGCCAGTGTGCAGTGGTCTATGATTCATGCAATAAGCTTTGCTGCTCGAGCAGCGTTACCTCAATTAGGAGCTTGGAAAACAATCCTCCGGGTAAACCCCTTCAAGGAAAGTGAAACCAGCCAACACTTCACGGGCCAATGCTTGAGGATGCAGGGGGTCCGTTGGGCTCCTCAGTTTTCCTGTTACAGTATCAGGAGTGTGGCATTTACAGAATGTCCCCTAGAATGATCTTTTTTTTTTTCTTGGAAAGGCAAGTCACTTTTTTATTTCATTGCAAAGAAGGGCCATAAGTTACTCAGAATTTATTTTTCTCATTGAAGCCTATTCCACTTATTTTGGGATCATTTAAAAGAAAAGCCCAAGGCCCTGGCTAGTTGGCTCAATTGGTTGGAGCATCATCCTGTGCACCAAAAGGTGAGTTTGATTCCCAGTCAGAGCACACACCCAGGTTGCAGGTTCGATCCCTGGTCAGGGAGCGTACAGGAGGCAACTGTTCAATGTTTCTCACATTGATGTTTCTCTCTCTCTCTCAAAACAAATCAATAAACATATCCTTGGGTGAGGATTAAAACAAATAAAAGAGAAGTACAGGGTATAATTGATGAGCATGGGTCTTATCAGACACTCAGCAGCGCTTATCAGTGACCAAGAGGAGGGGGACCAGTGTGACAGTTTGGAGGCCACGCCATGCTGGCACGCCCCATGCGGAGTCAAGCTCAGGACTCCAGCTGCCAAAGACAAGTAACTGCATGCACTTATAAAAAAACCTGCCAGGGAAAGTGCATGCCATGCAATCCACCGAAATAACAGCAGAGGCTTAAGTGTACAAGTGTGAGCCATGCACAGACGTCCTGTGGGTGCAAGTACCGCCCCGGGCTCCCCGGGGATAGCAGCTTCTGCACAGTCGGCCCCGTTCACACGAAGGCAGTGCTGTAAAGCTCCTGTTCTAACCTCTCTGGGAGGGGCAGCGGGCCAGCTGGGGCTGCGCTGCTCACAGGCCTCCCCCTGTGTTTCTGCACGGCTGGTGTTGGAGCTGACGACACCGACAGTGCCCCCCATCAGAGTCTGGTGAGCAGAGTGTGGGAAGAATCCCCCTAAGCCTCTGGATAGGTCTTGGGTTTAGCATCTCTCCAAGGAAGAGAGTAGCTGGTGGACAGCGCTCCGCAGGTAACACCTTCTCCCTCCCTCTCGACACCCGGTGCCCACGGCGCACCACCCGGTCACTTACTTAGCAGGTCAGAAGCTGTCTTCTTCAAGGCAGGTGGACCGTCCCCGCTCCTCTTCACCCACCTGGCTACCATGGGATTCTGCTGTCGCCTGAAAGAGAGAGGGACACGTGGGGTTCTCAGGTGTTCACAAAGCAACTGGTCCAGTGAAACTGACCCTTAACAATTCCCCCCAGGCCCGGGGCCCTAGCATTTATTTCCAATCCCTGGTAATCTGGCATGGTGCCAGAGTAAAAGCTCAAAGAATGTTTTAAGGACTAAATTGAAGCCCTCACTGTGGAATCCCCACCCTCTGGAGGGAGTTCAATCGCAAACCACCCTGGCAAGAGGGTTAACTCACCCCCATTGAGGCCTACTGTCAACTGACCGGCAAACAGGACGCAGGAAGGGGAAGTGCAGCGGAAGTAAACAGTGAGAATTGGAGGGGAAGAGTCTAGAATATTTTTACCGCCTGTGGAAGTGCATTATTATTCTTGAGTCACAGAACATTAGAGTTGAAAGTATTGTCAAAACCGAGGCCTCTGACAGACATTTTTCAAACGTGGTGACTGAGACCTGGGAGGCTGGAATGACTTCTATTCATCACAGAGATGCTTGTAGCAGAAAGCATGAGGCCCGGAGTCTGCAGGAGCCAGGCCAGCGCGCTTCCCCCCTGACCTCCAAAGTCTAACACAATCCGTGTAGACCCAGCAGGGCCTTTTGCAGCCGCTTTCCTGAACTGCCTCTTCACGAGCTACACACACACGCATGTGCACACACACACGGGGACACATGGGCACACACACCAACACGCACTTGTATCTGTCTGAGCCAAAGAGGCATATGTACACGCCACACTTCTTTTCTAATCCCGCTACAACTGTAAATAATTACAATAACTATGCTTATTGTTTAAGGAGTCTCAATTATCACCTATACAGCCTCTCCTACCCTCGATTCTCCCAGGTGCTCCTACATTTGGCCAACAGCTCTTTCTCCATCACCGCTCCGTCAGGAGGCGGCATCGACCTTCCTTAGGACCTGCTTTGTCACATACACGTTGTCCCCACTTAACTGACAGTATTTTATTCCTCAGCAGACTTCTTTGATGATGTTTATTTCACTGTTGATAGACACTATTATTCCACATCATCTTCTGGTGCTGTCTTTTTTTCCCTTTGATGATTCTGCACTCTTCCTTGGCTCCAATTCCAAAACGCTGAGGAAATATCAGTCTACCAAAAGCTAAGAGTGGGCGAATGATAAAAGATATTTTCTGCTATTTTCCCCTCTCCTGATCCCACAAATAAGCAAAATCCCATGCAAACCATTAGTAGTTTTCTTTAGGCTTTGTATTAATTTCTCTCGTTTGCATTATATTGTTGCAACATGCAGGTGAGGATTGCACTTCTTAGGATTGCCTATCTTTATTGAAGTCCTTGAAATTATTAAATGGAGAAATCAATATTACTCCCTGTTACTACAAGCCAACAAAATGTACATGGCATGAATCATTTAAGGCTCATGCGGTATACAGCATTTGTTCTCTCGAGATAAAGGAAAGAAGGACATATTTTGGAAACAGAACTAAAAAGTAGGCACCATGAAAAAGGTAATTAGCTGTATGGAGAACTATACTCCCGATGCTGGGGGCAAAATGATGGGAATGGAAAAAAATGGAAAGCAAGTTACCATCACCAACCTCAGGAAGGAACAAAATTTGCCCAAGAAAGGGGCCCTTTTAAGAATGGGTGAGCAAAGAAATCAGCCAGAGTGAGCTGGAACACACTGTCCTGTCAGGGAGAAATCAATCCGTGCATGGCCCGAAAGTCACTGAGCAAATAGAAGAAATAGAGACGCAAACAATAAGCACGACTACTGTCGGAACAGGGCCTGAAGTGTCCGAAGTGGGAAGTGTCCGAAGTGGGAAAGGTGACAGTGAATACTAACAATGGCACTAACAAAATAATAAAACAAAGACTCAAATAAGTAATCCTAGAGCTCCAGATCAATAATAAGCATCATCATCATACAAAATGACACTGCGGGCCATGTGCCAGCCACTGTTCTAAGTGCTTTCCACGTGTGAACTTAACCTTCACACCAACCTTGTGAGGCAAGCACCATCATTATCCCCAGGAGGGGGGACTGAGGCACAGACAGGTTCAGTAACTCCCCCAAATTCTCAACAGCATGTGACAGCAGAGCCCCTGGCACACTCCCGAGCCCACGCCGCACACCACCCTGATGCAGGTGCTCAAGCTTGCGAGACCTCAGAACCACCTGGAAGGCTCTGAGTTTCTGGTTCAGTAAGTCTGGGGTGGAGCTCAAGAATTTGCATGTGTGACAAGTTCCCAGGTGATGCTGCAGCTTCAGGAACACACGGTGAGAACCACCAGGCTGTGACGTACAGGTGGTTAGATGGTATTGGCAGCGTCTCCCCCACCCCTGGCTCCCCTCAGCATTCTAAAGTAACGCTGTTGCACACAGGCATTGAAAACGTCTGCTTATCAGTTTCCAGAATGTCCAGTCTACACCGTCTTCATGGATGAAGTCCAACCACCCGGTGGACCAAGGTTAAGTATTAACTTTTTAAGTATTAAAGATTTTTTTCCTAGTTAGTGCAACACCAATACTTTCTAAAAACTGAAATCTCTGTTGAGTCAAATTTTAGAAGTTTTCAGTTTCCCCATTCTGGGAAAAAACTTCATTCCATGTGCCGTGGTGGGCAAACAAAGTATTTGCATCTGCAGAAAAAATAAGTAACAGAAATTTGGGGAGGCAGGAATTTCCCAAACCTGGAGCTTCTTAGGCCTCAAGCGAAGTCGTTCTATGTGCCTTCAAGCCGGGCGGTGAGGGTACGGAGGAATGAAATCAGGATCAAACCGTAACTTTGGATTTCTAAGCTAAAATTAGAATGTGTGGGGATCTGACCTTAAAGTTCTATCAAAACAACTTCCTGTTTGTAAGAAAACTTGCTTGAAAAGCTTTCTTGGATGCCACATATTCCTGATGAAACAATTTTTTGGTGATTTTTTAAGAAAATGTTGCTATGAATCTAAAATATGTGGATTATACTTTCCTTTAAGGATACACAGGTTTAAATATTAAGTCAAAAAAGAAGGGGTTGACGAGGTACTTGAGGTTCACTGAACTCAGAAGGCCTGAGAGTAATCGAAAATCAAGTCAGCGAGGCTTAGCATCCCTCCCCGCGCACTCTGTGACTATGGCCGCACAGGCGTGAGGGACCCGAGCTGTTGGCCCGCTGCCCTTCCTCCCCGCTCCTCAGACCAGTCCACAACTCGCTTCAGTGGCTGCTGTGGCTGTTCTCCAGGCGCTTCTTGACTTCATCCATGTCAGCTGAGGACGCGCACGGTTTGCCCAGGTGGCCTCCGGAACGAACACACTCACTGAAGCAGAACAAGGTGGCCGAAGCGGAGTCTCAGCAGATTCCAAAGGGTGGCCCTTTGCTTCTTACCTGCCGGGGAAATGACCCTTTCCTTGGGCAAGCTCCTTTCTTCCCCTGGGCTGCGGAGGGCTGAGGGTGGCTGGAAGGGGGCCGCTTCTGGGGGCTGTGGAATCAGTCACTGTTCTCCTACCAGTGGGAGGGGAAGCAGCATCTGAGATGATGGCGCTTTCCCGACCGGGCTCCTGTCCTGACGACCCACGCTCTGAAGACATGAACTGGGGCCTGTGGGTAGAGCTTTCATCCTTGTGTGGCCGTGGCTGACTGCTTGTGGCTGCCAGTTACTGGCTGCCAGGCTCTGCGGGGTCTGTCCGCGGAATCCCTCCCCGGGCTTGCTCCTGTGGGAGAGCGTGTCTTCACCCTTCTGAGTCCAATGTGGTCATGTGACTGCCTGGCCAGCGGAGTGTGAGCCGTGGTGACTTATGCCACGCCTGAACAGAAGCGTCAGGGCACTGTCTTGGGTGAGCTCTGGCGGGCTGCTCCTTCTTCGGGGGTGAGAGGAGGGGACACTTGGAGCCGAGCTATAGCTGAACCGAAGCGGACATGTAACATGGGTAAGAAACCACTTTTGTTGCTGGTGTGAGCCATTGAATTCTTGGAATTGTTTGTCACTGAGACAAAGCCTCGTAAAAGCCAATCCACAGACACACCCTTTCTGCCTTCTTGTATCTTAGGGTGATGGCCGGGCCTACAAGCTACTGGATTGAAAGGAAACATGGAAAGCCTTCACATATCCTTAACGAATGTTGGTCTATGACTAAATGCCGAACAGGAAAAGAAATCCAAATTAGCAAGATTCCAATAGGGAGAAGGAGAGCATAGAAAAGAAGTGACGAGTTGAATAATTTTTCTCACTCAATCCTTCTAAATCAATATTTAACTTTATCTTGAGAAGACAGCTTTGCAGGGCAAGGTCTAGGGCCTTAGACACCACGACTCAACTATTCTGTGGAGCAAGAAGTCCTCAGTGAAGGACGCGGTGGCCTCATGATCTGCAATGACAGACACACTGGGCAGTGCTGGTGGTCACTGTCATTGGGTCATCGGGTCGTTGCTCACTTTCAGTGGAGAAGGGGGTGCTTGGAGGGCACCAGACACTTTCCAGTGCAGTTACAGACAGTGTTCCATTTAACCCTTCCGTGTGCCTTGTGAAGAAAGTCTTTTCTCGATGCTCCCAGTGAAAACACTGAGCTTGGAGAGATTTGGTGACTCACACATGTTCCTAAAGGTAATCCATGGAAGACCACATTGGCAAGTCAGATCTGTCTGTGTCCACAGCTGTGCTCTTGTCTGAGCACCGTCCTCAGATTTACTCACGGAGGGCACCACTTCACGCGTGTTCTGTAACACAGCAAAAGTTCCCACTCATGAGGTATTAGTATCCTCTAGAGAGAAGTAGCTATGATGGAGTCCTTGCTTATCCTGTGCCAGGCCTTACAGAGGTGCCATACAGGAATTGAGTTCTCATGTGGACAGACCGCTATTGTTCCTGTATTCCAGGTTTGGAAACCATGGCATAACCCAGGATCTGCGTCCGGAGTCCTTGCTTTTCACCTTGATACCACTTGTCCTCTGAAGTTCAGGGAGCATTCAAACTGCCTGGGGGTCTTGAAACGCACATAGCTGGGAGCCACTGGGAGTTTCTGGTTCAGTAGGTCTAGAGTGGAGCCTGGAATCTGCATTTCTATTAAGTTCCCGTGGGATGCTGATGCTGCCAGTCTGGAGACCACACTTCCAGACTATGAGCCCCACTGTTCACCTCTTAATGAGTCAGATAGACTGCGTGGGAAATTCACAAGCACATGAACTGGGTTGTCTAAAAGTTCAGGCTCATTACCTGGCAACAAAGGAGGAGGAACAGAAGCCCATGGGGTTCAATAGACAACGATGGTGGCCGCCGGGTGGAGTTTCCAGGTAGCCAGGAGAAGTGTCCCAGGGGACAGAAGATCAGGCATACTGGCTTGGGGGAATAAATGAGGATTTCTGGGAAAAGGAAAGCAATTGGCTGAAGACAGCTCTGAAGTTTCTGTTGCGATGGTGGGTACCACCATCCTAGAAAACGTGGGAGGCCTGAGGAGGGAGCCTGGGTTCTGGGACAGGGAGAGCTGAAGCCGGAAGGACCTTAGCCGTCCTCTTGCTTGGCCTCCCCCAGGTGTGTGGCATTTACAGGTGTCCCCCAGGTAAAGAGACTTGTGGTCAGATGACTGTGGGAAGCTTTACCTACCAAACCTCTAAACGCCCCTCTGTCTGCACCCACTGGAGAGTCACACCCCAAGTTTGCATATTGCAGTCTCTGAGAAGCCCTGTAGCACCAACACCTACATCACCGTACCTGGCATTCGTTGGACCTTTGGGAGAACTTTGAAGAGCACCCATCTGGTCTAAACTGAACTTTATATTTGGGGGAAAAGAGAATCAAAGAGAGTGATTTGGTCAAGGTCACCGAGCCCATGGCAAGGCTAACCTGTTTCTGTTCTTGGTTGTCACGACATACCCTGAGATGAGCTACCCCTCTCACTGGACACAGAAGGCAGGGCAGCACAGATGAGGAGGACCCCACCCCCAAGTGCGGCATCAGCATCACTTGGAGTTCATTGGAAATGCCAGTTCTCGGGCCCTGCCCTTGAGCTGCGGAAAAAAAACCTCTTAGTTCTGCCCACCCACCTGTGTCCTACGGAGAGCCCCCCCCGCCCAAGGCTGCTGTGGCTGGTCGGCCTGGACCGATTGGTGAGTCGGCAGGGTCTTTCTTTTGCCCCTTTATCCACCGGAAACGCAGCAAGTCCTCCTTTTAAAACAAACTCCTCATTTTGGCATCGCCTGGGAGCATCTAATGATCCAGTTTGCCCCTGTGGTCAAATATTTAGCCTTTTTGCCTATGTTTCCATTCTGTTATTATTGTTTTGAATTCCATAAGTACTAAAAAAATCCCTTTCCATTGCTAAATGTGGTCTGCATAGTTAAACCCTTTACTCCTTAGTGCAGTCTTTTTTAATTTTTTTTCATTCCATAGAACATCAACCTTTCTCCACTCGGCAAAGACAAGTTTAAACAGATCCCGGGTTCAACGGGAGACTCATTTTCCATTTTCCATGGCAAAGAATCTGAGCACAGGAATAAGTCAGAGGTATCATTTGCCGAATATTTTTGTAAAGACAGTTTAATTTCAGGTCCTTTATTTGCGAGCGAGTTGGCTAACCCAAATAAAACATTATACATCTGTCTGTTGTTACGAGTGACCAACTTCAGCTGAACACTATTACTTAATAACAGCTAACTTTCCTATAGAGCAAGAATGTGCAGCAGCTGACGCGCACATGGAAATTTCCTTTGGTTTACCACCCTTGGCCTCTCCGTGCTCCGACATGTGAAGACCTTGGTAATAAGCATATTCCCCCTCTAATCACAGCGTGGCTTGGACATGCATTGCTGGGAGATGACGGGTAACACAGGAAAATTTATGTCTGAGGGGGAAAAAAACACAAGACGAACTGGATTGCGTGAGCCTCCCGAATGCCTTTCCCCCAACGTTCTCGTCAGCAAAGAGAGTTCTTTTAACTAGCTCCTGAGATCGTGTCTGGATTAGTTCCCGTGCCGCCCAGAGAGGATTGCTCGCCACTGCCCCGTTTAGATAAGGAGGAGGAAGCGCAGAGCCTGAAAGAAGTCAGGACAGGGGGCGTCTGCTTTTGCAGACCATCCTCCTCGGGACACAAGGATTTTACTTAGTGTGTTCTAACTCATGGAACTTCAAACCGGTCTTAGCTGGAGCATTCAAAAAGGAAGGCAAAAGCAGGAAACAAGCAAGCATGTCGTTTGCTCTCACTGTCATCGTTGCCCTGGAAAGCTGCTTGAGACAGATCTCTGACTTTTCACAAGGCGTGATTATATGGTTTGCAGCATCTCAAATTGATTTTCCCCGAAATAAATCTCTCACTCACTAAGACAGCGAAGGCTCCACCTCTGACCACCCACATCTTCTCTGTCTCGCATTTACAATATTATTTATGGGAAGGAAGACATAGACATATAGAAAGAGCATCACATTGGGGATATACATACCGACTTCAGGCTGGCTTGTTTTCCTGGCTTCGTTCTGACTACTTTTCTTCTGTTTAAAATGAATTTGGAACTGTTGGTCTCTACTGACCGATGATTAATGGGCTTTGGTGTGATTCACCTGGATATGAGGGCGGAATTCTCCTTAGTGATTTCTATGCTCGTTATTATCACAATTGGACTCTCATCCCAGAAAAAGGAACTTATGACTTTTGCTTGATTTAGAACCAAGTTATTTCACGACGGGACGAGTGTCAACAAGTTTTGAAACTCAGCTTCACTGTCAGTCTCAACTTTGACCACGTGGCTCTGGTACAGAAACTGGATATCACGGGGTCACGGGCGAACACAGTGAATACCGGAATTCTTGGACTGTGGTCCATTTGCTTTTAGGACTGGCAGTATTTCTGAGTTGTCTGCTTGTCCCAAAGTTGAAAACATAGACGCTTATGATCGTTGAGTGAGAATAAGAAATTTTCAAACTTCAAAATACTTTCTTTCACATCCAATCAAAGTCCGAGGGCTTCGGGAGCACAAACATTCATCAGTAAACAGCGTAAGAAAAAATGTTCTAACCATCTGTACTTAATTAGCTGGAGGACTATTTCCCAATTTTGGTGTTTTTAGGGTTGCTAGGTAAAGTACAAGATGCCCAGTTAAGACTAACTTTCAGATGGACAACAACTAATTATTTAGTACCAGTCTGTCCTTTGCAGTAGTTGATATAAACTTACACTAGAAATTAAATCCATCTATAGATATAAAGAAGTACTATAGTTTCTATTTACTAAATCTGGCATCCCTAGAGAAGAGCAAATTTATGCTCAAGAGTAGCTCAGAAGGTCAAAAAAAACTTAGAGACCACGTTTGATGCGCAGACAACATTCTTAGAAGAACAGCAACCAGGTTTTCTCAGTGCTAGGAACCCCAACAGCAAGCGCCACCATTGCAGAGTCAGAGGGCACCCCAGGAGTTGGGAAGCCGAGTAAGCTGGTCTTGTTTCAGTATTTTAGCTTGGGGCATCCTAACCATTCTTGTGCTAAGGTCCTTTTTGGCAGACTGCTAAGGGGCCTCGCTGCCTTTTCAGAAACTGTTTAAGTAGATGAAAATAAAACAACTCTGATTACAAAAGATGCCAATCATTTTAAAACGCACTCTTTAAAATGTTTTTAAAAACCAAAATTGTGCTTTTTCCCCCAAGCATTCATGGGTAAGAGCTAGCCCTTTGAGGGCATGGTGGGTAGAACTGTTGAACATCTCTGAAGCGGCTGCCATATGGAAATCCTGTGATTTCTACAATGACGATGTCACAGCGGGGACCATTGCAATGACAGTGTGTCACACACTCATAGGAACACACACAGAAAGTTTATTCAGAGGTGGTTGAAGGAAACTGTCTCTACTGTTTGCTGTCCAAGGCCACAGACCCTCCCGAAGGCCAGCCCTGACCTCTCGAAGCCCCGCGGACCTGGGTGAGACCCCTTCCGTGAAGGTGGCCTCCCGCATTGTCACCCTGATGTCACAGACACCAGCTAACCTGGGGAACCCTTCATGACCGGCTTCCCCACAGACACCCTCTTGACATTTTTAACCATCAGCCTTCCAGCTAGTTTCTTCTGGAAGAGCAGTGAGCACGCGCCCCAGTGAGGAGCACAGTTAATTCCGTCTGTCCCCCAGGACATCGCCACGTGCGCTGGAGTGAGCAGGGACCGTCGCACTGGGGCTCACAGAGTGGCCCTGGGGAGATGTCACAACAGCTCTGCTTGGAAGTCATGGTACAGTCTTTCCTGATGTGGAAACAAAGGGGGAAATGACAGCGCAGACACACGGAACCCGCTGTCTTTGTGGCCTTACGTGTTGTGTGTCTCAGAACTGGGAAGCTAGAATTTCACTGTCACCTTGTGCTCAGTCACAGGCCACTTTCAGTTGCAATGGCTTCACTACAGCTGTGACCAGGAGACAGCACACTCACCCATCCAGAGAGTGTCACTGGGCAGCACTCCGCTCCCCGCATCGTCTGGCGGCCCCCTTGGCCAACAGGGGGACCCCGAACACCTTCGCAAGGCAGGCGGCTCTGGCAAGCCCCGGCTCCCACTCCTCTCCAGCCTGTTTGCTTCGGGACTTCGCCTGTGTGTGGACTTGCCTTGTCCTGAACCTGCTTTCCCAAAGCTTCTCCTCTCCCCTTCTCCATCAACCCCACCTGTCCTGCAAAAGTCAGGGGCAATGTGACCTCCTCTGTCCTTCACCAAGATTCAACACCTCTTCAGAGACGGCGTAGTGTAAAGGTAAAGAGTACAAGGTCCTGCTTCTATTCACAGCGGTGAGACTTTGAACAAATGAGCCCCTCAGAGACTTGGTTTCCTCATTCACAGAATAGCGATAATAATAATTCCTGTGCATGACAGGGTCATGTGAGGTTAAAATATAGAAAGCGCCATAAAACTCTGCCTGCTCACACTCATTCTTATATGAGTCAGCTATTATCGTTATGTGTTTACAATGAACAAAACACACAACATAGAACTTACAAAAGGAAATTACATTCACCACAGGTGAGAGCAGAGGCGTCGCCATGTGATTATAGAAAGTTCTTGTCAAACAAGGACCTCTGTGCCACCAAATGGCAACGTTTATAAATATACGATTCAAGAAAATGTACATGTTGAAAAAAACTTGAAGCCATTTTTAACAATACTCATCCATCCCTTTGTACACGGAGAGTCTGCCGAGCACCTGCTGTGTGCTCCGCACTGTGCAGGCCGCTGGAGCCCCGTGGTGAACGAGGCTGACGTGGCTCTTGCTTCTAGGCAGCTCATAGTAGGGCAGGGGTGGGGGGGTGATGACGTAAACTGTTAGATGAGTTACTTAAAGACGGTTTAGGGGAGAATTAGGGAGGAGGTCAAGCAGGGATGAGAGAACAGAGTGTGGGGAGTACACCATGCCCTAGTCTGCAGTTCCAGGTGGCTTCCCCGGGGAGGGGGCATTAGGGTGGACGTGTACAGAATAGTGTGGCTGGTTAGGAGGCCAGCCAAGAGAGAGAAAGATGAGTGTTCTGGGTAGAGGGACCTCTAGTGTTTGCAAAGGCACGGAGCTCCCAGGGGTACCGGGTACTGAGGAGGGGAGATTCGTGGGGGGTCAGGCAGGCGTGCAGAACACAGGCGCACCCTGCAGGACTCAGTGGGCTCCCTGAGGACTGTGTCCCTTCATCCTAGGAAAAGAAGCACCTCGGGTTTCGAACCACAGAAGAGACAGGGTCAGACTTTCTTTTCAAGGTCATTGTCTTTGACCCAGCAGGAGAAGGGGTCAGAAAGCGGCAAACACAGATGCTGAAAGCCCGGGTGACCGGTGCTCCGGGCCTCTGAGCCTGAAGTGCTGCGGCCAGGACAAGGACCGCGTGGGCGGACTGAGGGAAGCGAGGTGTGCTGCGTTCCCCATCCCAGCCGAGTCGAAGGGCACCTCCAGCAGGTGGGTGCAGTGGCGAGGGTAGACAGACAGACGAGGTCTCAAAGATGACTCCCGACATCCCTGCCTGGAAATGAGGTGGCTGGGGTGGGCGCTTGTTTACTGATTCAGAGGACACTGGATCTTCCTCTGTAATCTAAAAATCATCCGTATGTTATCAGATAGCCTGTTGTTCGAATGTCTTGATAGTCTATCAGCTTGGACCTCACTCAGTACTTGATGCCAATGCTGGAGGGCCCAGCCTGGGGGTGAGGTTTGAGAGGGTGCGCGGGGTGGCCCAGGACACCTGAGCAGAAATGAGCCCTGGGTCTGAAGTGTCTGATGTCCAAGAGGGCTGGCCAGGAGGACTGCCTGTCCCGTTGGTCTGTTAATGGGACTTGAGTCATGTAAGCTGATGAAATTCTTTGAGACACAGAGAGGGGGCAGCCCCTGGGCCAGCAGAGAGGGGACACTGGCAAATGAGACCCAGAAGGGGCCATGAGCCCAAGAAACAGCTTGTCACCAATCAGAGGTTCTGAAAACCCTGCCAGCATTCCGTGCAGACAAGCACGCAGAGGTGAACGGCTTCACGCGTGGTATCTGACAGAGTCACTGGGCGTAGCTCTTTCTGGTGGCAATTTGACAAGGTCTACCCAAAGTTCAAAACGATTTATAGTCTTTGACCCAATAAGTGTAGGTCTAAGAATGAATGAGAAACATGCGTCAGGGTTGTGCGGAAACCTGTTCTCTATATCAGTTACAACGTTAAGCCGTTCAAACTAACCCGATCACCAAAAACATAGAAAGGATTTTAAATTCACAAAATATTTATAATCTGAAACATTATGTAGTCTTTAAAAATCATGGCAAAGCTAAACATGTTACGTTAAATAAAAAGACATCTGATGAAGCTGAATCTCAGCGCCATCGCTCTGATTTTCTCTCTGGGCAAGATCACGATGAACTGAATGTCTCTGAAAGGTGAACGGCAGTTATCTCTTCAAAGGAAAACAGAATTAGGAAGGTTTTTCAATCAGATTTTCCATTTTTATTCAGTTAATCTGAAAATTCAATTTCCCTAGCCCGGCCCGGCCCCAAACATTCCAGATTTTACTGTAAACGAGTACTTACTCTGCTGCACTGAGCAACTTTCCACGCACCGCCGTGGCCAAACCGTATGAACGCAGTGACCCTCCGAGACGTTTCAGCTGCACAAATCCAGGGGCCGAGGGGTCAGTCAGTGTGCAGGGTTCTGTGTCAGCACCAAGCTTCAGCAGCACCAAGCTTCATTCCATTGCCCGAGTTAGATGAGCTTGCGCTTCGCCCCGGAGGAACGCTGAGAAAGCAGCTTTCCTGCCCAGCGCTGCGCTCGGACAGGCCCCTGTACCCCGCACCCCTTCCCTACGCCCTGCGCCCTGTGCCCCACACACTCCTACTCAGCTTGGGAGCCCCGTCCTCGTGTCCCCTCCTCCGGCTCCCAGGAAGACTGCATGTTGCTCCTCCCTTCTGCCCGTTGCTCACTGCCCACACCTCCCAAGAAAACTCAAGGTGTAGCTGTAAAGATCTGTTTCGAAACTTCTCCTTCTCCTGAAACCAAGCTCTGTGGTTGGGTGTCCGGTTCCTCTTTCCACACTGATGCCAGCACAGCAGAGACTTGTTGTTTGAGGGCGAAGCAGCGTGGGCAGAGACACCGTTCCGGTGCACATGGAGCCGTCCAGTTCCATAACAGGTGGAGCTCATTTGAAGACACGGGTTGGGACATTCTGGGTCAAAAAGGAAGCCGGTTCCAAACTAGGCATGTGGTGGGGGGCAGGGGATGGGAAGGAGTCCATCTCTGTCCTGACTTGAATGACTGAGTGAGAAATAAAGACGTAGACTTCCTGATTGGATTCACAGCATGAAGAATATCCTTTGATATTCTACCTTGAAGAGAAAATGGGCTTTACATTTCCCAAACTGACTGCACTGACCAGCACTTGGGGTATCATACACTCCATTTAGCCCAACAGAATACTCTCTAAGTGTGTTTTGTGTTCCCCGAGGCCTGCGGCTCTCCGTTTGCTTCCTGAGAACGGGCGCCTCCGCTGTGTTGGAACACAGTAACCCCAGAGGTTACAGTGAGAAAGTGATGGCAATAGAATTGTTCAAGTATAGCTTCGGCTGCAACCTTTTAAATGTTTATATGTTGTGTGAATTTAAAAATGTAATAATTTAAGTGCAGCACAAAAAGTGTGTTTGTTGTGTGTGTATATCTCAACGTGTGTATGTGCATGCGTGTATGTGCACGTGGGTGTTTGCGTAGGGGGACCGTAGAAGTTTGGATCCATTCCTTCAGGCCCCATGCTTAGTAATAGGATCCGTGGGGATCCTATTAGAACGCAAATTTTGATTCAGAGGGTCTGGGCTGAGTTCTGAGAATCGGAACTTCTAACAGTCTCCCTCCTGGGTGATGTGAAGTGGAGGCGGGAGGGGGCCACACTGCGAGTTGCAATCAGTGTTTTGCCGCCACTGTTCCCTGTCTGAACTGCAGCACAGAACACGGACAGCCTTGGGGGCTGGTCTCATCTCTCCCACAGAACAGCCATAACCAGCTCCACTCAAGATGCTGGGAGAGGAGGTGACCCATTCCCAGGGAAGGAAGCCACAGCGGCCGCGAAGGCTGCTTTCTCTCCCAGAACTCTGTTGAGAAGGGGCCTCTGAGAAGTTTTCGGGGCATATGGCTTTAACGATGGGAGGAAGTTCAAGGTCACCAGCTGCCTTTATTATTATTTTTTAAAGCACTGTTTAAAAGCCACCTCCCAGTATCACACACAGCCCTGTAGTCTACAGTTCTTTTCTAGTGTATGTCTTATATCTGGAAACTTCCTGTATGGGAAGCATAGCTGGAAACTGAGGTCTTTGCCAGTCCTAATTGTCAAAGGCACTGCAAGGCTAATGTTCAGTGGAAGGGGGCAATACATCCTCCCCCTGATGGGACACTGGTGTTGGGAGTCAGTGGGTCAAAAAGGTTCCTTGCCCAAAGGAAGAGGAGAAATGAAATACATACACACAGTACTCAATGAGTATTTGTGAGAGCACACACATGTATGCATATTACTGATGCATTATTGATGAATAAAATGATTCTCCTAATTCACAAAGCTCACCCAGCAAGTCATGTTTGTACACCCTAGGACAACTTTCCAAAGACGACTTTGGTCTAATTTGAACCGTATGCCTTAGCCTAATGTCTGAGCCAGTTTGTGCTATGCAATCGCAGCTGCAAATACATTTTCAAATAGCGACATCTTCTAAACTATGTAACTGGTGTCGATGAATAGTGATGTATGATTGAATCAGAAAGATTCTTCCTGTGAATCACACAAAGGTCCATGGTCCACACAAACATAATGCAGCCCAGCAGGACTTGGCCTCTAACTGCTTTGACATCTGAGCAAGATCACAAGTTCATGTTTAACAAACAATGGAGAGGATGGAAGAGGAAATTCCAAGGGGCCATTCATTGGCCACTCGAGGTGGGTTGGCCCCTGAATGAAACCTGGTTGGCCTATTCTTAATGTTCTATCTTGGGTTTATCTTTACTCCTATTTTCAGCCAAGAGATCTGATTCTCAGGGAGTGAAGTTGGGAATGAGACCCTGGTTGAGAGACCTCAGTAGTGCCCTCTTGTTCGTTCTGTGTCATTTCCTGTTTCCTCTTGATCTTTAGTAATGAAACTCATGAAAAGACAAAGCCAAAATAACTGTTTGGGTTGTGGGAAGAGACAAGGAGTCTGGCTAAGAAGAGAATGCCTTACACCATAAGCCGAGCTTTGGGGAACAGAATCGACGGGTGTAGAGAAGAACGTTGAGGAGGAAAGAAATGTCACTCCGCTTCCATTTCCCCAGTGATCGTGTGGTGACTCTTCAGCCCACGGAAGTAAGTCCTCACCCACCCCAGCGACCACCAGAGTCAGGTACAGCTCAGCCCATGGGCACATTTTAGCCCCCCTCTTATTTGACACTTCACAGTATTTCAGACTGTCGCCACGGTCTTCTCCAACGTCTCCCCACTCTCCTGGCTCCTTCTCATCACCATGTTAGACACCTCCTCTTCTTCCTGTCCTCTCAATGGTAGTTTTTCCAAGCCCCCATACCCCAAACTGTTTTCTTCTCACTGAACACACTCTCCTGTGCCCACCCACACAGCATCAGAAAGCTACCTTCAGAAAGCCTAGACCTTGGGTCTCTACCCCAGGTCTCTCTCATCACTGCCAGACCAAGAGTCAAGGAATGGTTTAGGGTTTCCCCTGGGACAGCCCGCAGCCTCTATTCATTATCCACTGCCCAGGTTACCTCCCCTTCTCTGTGGGCCCTCAGGCACTTAAAGATACCGAACACCCTAGTTTACCTCAATGTCCCTTGACTCCACCCCCTCTCCCTTCACACTAACCCTGCCTTGGTGTAGACGCATGTCCTTTCTTCAGTGACCACCACAGCCTCATCAGCAGGTCCCTCTCTGAAGTCACCCTCCCTCTGAAGCATTCCCCACCATGCAGCCTCGGCGGTCTCCCCAAAGCACTCCTCAGCGGCCTGGTTCAGTGGCCCCATTATCTACAGGCCAAAGTCTCAGCTTCTGACCTTACGAACATGGCACGAGAGACCCTTCAGGAGCTTGTCCTACCTGCACATTAGTCTTGGCACCTGCCACCCCCCATGTAGCCTGCTACCTGCCGAATGACTCATAGTGACCCAAATGAACTGGTGCTCCAGTGACTGACTCGATGCTTTTACACGCTCCCAGCCATCTACTGGAAAGTCCTTCCCTCTCTTCACCTGCCTCCTGCTGTCTATCTTTGGAGACACTGCCCATTCCAGGTGACTGCTCCTCTCCCTGTTCCCATGGGTTAGGCGTTTTCCCTACATGCTCCCCTGGGCTTCTGTTTCCCAGAGTACTTATCTCCATGCAGTGGGATTTCTTGTTTACTTGTCTAGCTCTAATTTCAGTAGTAATTGTTAGATTCACAACGGCCGTTCGTTGGAAATGGACACCTAACCAATACTGTATTGGCAGTTCATCTACTCAACTCTACATTTCAGAATGACTGGTAAACCCTGGTAAAAATAAATAAATGGAGAGTCAGACAAGTTGGCCTAAGGTTATACAACTAGTCAGTAGTGGTGACTATATTTAAATCCTGGTCTACCTGGATCAAAAGCCAGCTCTATATCTATCATGCCCCATTGCCTCTCATTGGAATGGGAGCTAGCATATCTTATCTCGTATATGCCAATGGCTAGGTTCTAGCAGGAGCTTCATGTTTGTGAATGAATGAATGAATGAAAGCAAAGGGAGCTTCTGGAAAGCAGCACTGGGTCTGAAAAGGAATGTGTCTACATAAGAGGTGTATTGATGAGCCATCAGCATCCTACATCATACACGACTTTTTACTGATACAGACACAGGAAGTATCTATCATGCCTACAAGTCAGGGTTCCTGACAGTGGGTCAGGACTGTGCCACCCTGCTAGCAACCCTCACCCTGAACCTGCCCCCATTCCTGTATTATTTATTTCTGTGTGTGGTTCCGTGGTTGCCCGAGCCAGGCACTAAAGTCGGCCTCTTTCCCTCTCCTGTTTTGACCATAGCCACGTGGTCTTTGGGGTCATCTCCTAGGTCATTCTTGCTTCCATCCCCTGCTCTTCTGCCCTTTCGTGGCTACCACTCACTGCATCCCTGGTTTGTTCTTGACCCCTCTCCAATCTGACTTCCTTTCAAAGTCAATCTCTCTAAATGTAAATACAACCTTTCAAAAAATGAGAACTTGTCTATGTCTGTTCCTTGCGTCTTCCCCCAAACTATTCTTTATTTTTTGCATGATACCATCTAAACCATTTGTTCTGTATCCCCGTCTTCCGAGCTCTGGCCCCTGGCTACCACTCTGGTCCCATCTCTGGAGGTTCCCCTCTCTGCCGTCCATGCTTCAGAGACGATGGACTGCCTCCACTTCTGTACACACGGCATGCTGCCCCCACCCTTCCACTCACCTTTCCTCCCAACATCCCCCTGCCTGGAAAGCCCACCCTAGTACTGGAGCCCTCGGTGCCCCTGTGGTTCCTCCCATAGCTAACTCCTCCCACAGCAGGTTCTTTTAAGACCCCAACTCCCCCTTATCACCGAAGTATAACATCACTACACTGAGCACACTGTCATGATTTTCTCTGAGTACACCTGTTTCCCTTCCACATGGCAAGTTCTTTGAGGGCAGGGATTGGGCCACGTTCACCTTTGTTCCCACAATAACATGATCCCTGGCATATATTCCATAGCATGTACTCAAAAAAAGGTTTAATGACTCATACTCATTACTCTATAAATAAGTGAGAGAATGTATCAAAAATGGATTAAGAATCCATCCATTAATTAAAACCTGTGAGTGGTTTTAACACATCATTATAGGTGACACTTTCTAAATTGCTTCTTTGAGGTGATTTATTTTCACTCATCATTCCGCCTCTGTGGGAATGAGTCTCCATGGTGTCGAAACCCTCCGGGCTAAGGAGCACTCCCTCTCACCTGCCCTGATGCAAACGCTCCCGGCAGCTGGACCAGCCCTCTCTGCTCGCTTGGTCACTGACACCTCTGCTGTGGGTCACTCGTGTCCTCAAAGAGCATGTGGATGTTCAGATGTGGCTTTTCTCCCTAAGGTACCATTTAAAACACATGTGGAATAATGATGGGGGAAATTATAAAGCTCACACAGAGCTTGGAACTGCAAAGGATGACATGGGTCTTAGACCTCTGGAGAGATACCCTCTGCCCTGGCCAGACACTGACCCACGGCTCTATTTCCCTGGAGGGTCACTCTCCCCCAGTGACTACAGATCTCCAACACGCCATCCATTCACTCACTCAGACACTTGTTCAGCAAACATTTAATGCTATTATAAGAAAGACATGGTCTTTGAAATACACAAAAGTGAGTGGTGCATAGTCCCGGCCCTCAAAAATATACTATCCAATAGAAGAAATGACACTTACATAAACAGTTATTTACTGAATAGAGTCCCTTGTATCTAAACACTGTCTCATGGACACTTCTGTACTTTTTAGCATAAAACTTAATGATAATCATTGCTTCATGCTTTCTCTCATTCTATGAGTGTATGCTGTATAAAGTCTGGGACCATGTCTTGTTCTACTCTATGTTTCTGTATGTAACAGTCTTCTCAGCTCACATGTATGAATGTGATATACAGAAACATATTAAGGAATTCCAAGAGGAGGATCAATTCCAAGAGGAGGATCTTTTCAAATGGGAGAATCACAGAAGTCTTCAAAAATTAGGGAAGAAGAAAGAGGGGGAGGACAATTGCTTGCAAGAGGAATTGCCCACACAAAAGTATGGGGTGGTGGTAATGTACTTCCCTAAGTACTCTCATTTGATGGGGTCATAGGGTACATCAATGATCCTCAACCATGGCTGCATGTTAGAAACCTGGGGGGCACTGTAAAATGCCCGAATGCTCTGGTCAATTGAGTCAGAGTCACCAGTGGGGGCAAGGAGAGGGATATATGAGTAGGAGCCTGAGTTTTGGTACTTTTGTAAAGCTCCCCATTTGCTTCTAAGAGGTATCTATGGTAGAGAGTTTCTGCGGTACCTTAAAAAGTTAGTATGGTAGAGAGTATCTGAGGTACCTCAAAAAAAGTTAGATTGGAAGCTAGACTGGCAATCGATTTTAAACAGCCCCGGAAGTAAAACTGAAAAGTTTGGTCTTTCAACAGGAAGAAGAAGCCAGGCTCTGCTAGCCAGACAGCTTGAGACAAGGAGAGTAGCTATAGAAAGTAGATAACTTAGGAGGCTTCTGAATTCATCCAAGCAACACATACACTCAGGAACATCTCCATCTTGGTTTACTACCAGGTGGAATCCGCGGCCCTCTTGGATGTGAAGTGGTGATGGGGGAACTGGAGCTGAGAGAGCTCCGGGGTTTGGGGGCCTCGATGAAGAGGAAGCCTGGAATGAAAAGCAGAGGGTATTGAAGGCATCGTGATGACATTGACTCTGAGCCTGCCCGCTTTGAGATCCCTGTCTCTAGGAAGTAAACTTGGGGATGGCGATGGAGATTTGGAAGTCGCTGCACGGGAAGTAGAAGTTGACCAAATACGAGTCAATGAGACTTACAAAAAAGAAAAATAGGAAGAGAAGGAAGCAGCTGAGAGCAGATACTTGGAGAGAAGGAGAAAAGAATTTCTAGCAAAGAAGCGGAGAGATAGCAGCCAGATGGACGACTGGCATGTAAATTCATCAAAGGGGAAAGCCAGGGAGGCAAGATTTCAAGAAAGAGGAAGTGACGTGGAGGTCAAAGGTCTGAAGGTGGACAAGGAGGCACTGAGTCTCCCAGGGAGGCAAGTCCTTGAAAGGAAAGTGACACCTGTTTGGGTAAAACAGGAGGGAAAGAGAAGAGAAGTGTTTCTTGCACATGTATTCATTGGGCACCTACTATTGCCCAGACTGTTCCAATCACCGGGAACTCAACAGCACAATCAAAGTACTTGCTGCCATGAAGCTTGTGTTCCCGTTGTGGGGACGGAGAAGAAAGAGGAAAAAAGTTGTGGGAAAACTTTGAGTAGCAGAGGATGAAAATTGAGAAACTGTGCTTAGTCCAGGGAATGATGGTCCTCCAGTATAAGAGCAACAGGGCTGAAGGATGTGAAACAAACCCGAGTTAACTCTGGAGAAGCATGTAGGGGAGGCAATAAGAAATGAAGAAAGGGGTTCAACCAATTGTGAGGACCCCTCACAGACTCCCAGGCGCGAATTGGTACCTTCGAGGACACCTATCGTGACTTTGCCACAGCTGAGCAGCCTGAGAACCCTGCTGGAGCAAGGAAGAGGTGGGCTGCCCAGAGCTGGGGATTGGCAAAGCCTCCGGGGTAATAGGTTACCGGGACTGGGGATCACAAATACCACATTAGAAACATCAACACTTGAAAACCACAGAATGTAAACGCTCCAGGTCACACACACTCATCAGCCCGTGGAGTCTGTATAGTCACTGAGCACATTAAGAAGCCTACTAACTCTGCTATCTAGTTTCAGAAGAGCTGTAATGTAGCATCGCTAGGCATCAATTAGTCCTGTTTTCCTCATCTGTAAAATGAGAGGGTTGGACAAAAGGACCTCAAAGTTCTGTTCCAGCACGGTCCGCGGTGAGCGTCAGAGAGCACGTGAGAGTCTGAAAGTTAATTTATTCTTTTAAGTTTACATCAAATGTTTAACAGTCAGTGTTCAAACCTCAGCTGCGAGGTAATGCAACTTGGTTAGGTCGGTGTGCACAAAGTCCTTAGTTTCATGAACCATCCTGGGTTTAAAATACATTGTCCTGTGAAAATGCACAACCTCAATTTTGGTGGCAGCAATCTCAAGTGTCATGGGTAATTGAATAAGGTAATTGACAGGTCATTGATAGAACATTGACACAAATCAGCTAGAATGATTAGAGATGGATAGGTTCTCATATTTACAAGCTGGGGAAATTGCTTTGTGAATTTTGGGAGAAAAGGGAGAGATATTGGTTAAAGAATATAAAAAAAAAGAAGAAAAGGGAGGAAGGAAGAGAGGGAGGAAGGAAGAAGATTTTTTCAAGTATTAGGATGATCGTAGAAAGGAATATTAAATACTTAGGCAAATATGCCTCACCTCACAGAGCTAAGATTAATTTAGAGCAATATAAGTGGAATCTCTTTTATCACTCTCAAAAATTGTGAGTAAGAGTTAACCAGGCCTTGGGTATATCCTGAAACCCTAAGATAAAATGTGGTTGACGGACAGTCGGGAAAGATGATCAGCTAGCTGCTGTCCTTTAAT
This sequence comes from Micronycteris hirsuta, assembly GCA_004026765.1. NCBI lineage: Eukaryota > Metazoa > Chordata > Mammalia > Chiroptera > Phyllostomidae > Micronycteris > Micronycteris hirsuta. The sequence continues at coordinate 55,721 of PVJI01004725.1, read as the reverse complement.
AATTTAAAGATCGCATCACTTCTCACACACAATGAGACTTGTGAATAACACTATACAAATTCTTGAAAGAAAGAAACTGAAGTCTCTGTGCTTTTTCAGAGCGTGAACTTGTTATACATCCTGTCATTGAGATCAAGGTCTATAAAACTCAAAACTCTGCACTAATTCAACAAGTTATTTATTTGTAGACTGAATCTGAATGAACAGATAATGGCTATTTTTAGAAGTATGTTTGAGGCATCATTATTAGTTTTATACTCAAAGCTTTGCTTATGCAAATAAACTGAGGTTTCAGTCCTCACAGTTAGAGCGCAAGTGCTAATCGCTTGCTGTCTGTACAAAGTACGTACCATATTTTATTTGCAATCTCACTGAGTATTGCTTGATCATTTCAGTTCCACGAGTAGGAGATTTCTTCAAATCTGTACAATATATACTCATTGAAAACAAAAAGAGTAAAGAGCAGGGAAGAAGTTATGTCAGAGATCAAAATGAATCTCTTTGGCTGAACCTTCTAGAAAGTCCCGGGCCCTTTGAGGTTTCGGTGTTTGTGCTCCCTTTCCTAGTTGATCCGTGGCCAGCACTCCGGGGGTCTTACCTTAAATCCAGGTGTTGCTGTCCAGCCCAGCCGAAGAGCCCAGAGATCTGGGAAAATGAGGAAGGGGCCTGGCTCTGGGCTGCTGGGAGGGTGTGTGTGCGGCCCACGCCATAGGCCAGTGCTTCTGTGACTGACAGCTGAGACAGCGGGTGGGAACATGCCCTCCACCCCTGGAGGCAGAGCTGGGCATTCCAGCATCCCTCACCCACCTCCAAGGACAGAGCTCCCCAAGCCTCCAGGGCCCGCAGCACAGAAGTTGGGTTTTTATGTGAAAGGCAGCCCCCTCCAGTCAAAACATATTCATGTCTGATATAACTCCAGGTTTTTAGCAGCTACCCAGCAACAAACGCAGCTATGCAGAGCCACCACCCAGGCCTAGAAGGTAGCCCATCCTTCTGAGGTGCCTGGGGGACCCCAGGAGTTCTTTCCTGCTCTCATGCTCTCTCCAGAGGGGACGATCTGATGGAGCCCCACTCTGCAGCAGTTCTCAGAGCTGCCGTGGTCCTCACACGGCCTGTACGGCCCGGCTGGTGGTGGGCCAAGGCTTCCTGGTTTGTTTCTAAAACACCCGACTACTAAGCCACCCCTTGTGGTGGGCGATCATTATAAACAACTGGTTAGTGTAGCTTCACAGTAGTATCACGCTAAATGAAAGAAGTCAGACAGAAAAGGACAAGGACCATATGATTTCACTCACGTGGGATATAAAACAGAAAGCAGCAAACAAACAAACAAAACAACAGACTCACAGACAGACAACAGTGGGGTGGTTGCCAGAGGGAAAGGGGATGATGAAGAGGATGATGAAGGGTGTAAGGGGTCGAATACGTGGTGATGGAAGCAGGGCGAGCACCCAGTGTAACGTACAGATGACGTATCACAGAATCGTATACCTGAAACCTACATAACGCTATTAAACACTGTTACCCCAGAAAATTCCATTTAAAGAACCATAGACCCCAAACCCTAACCCCACACCTATCCCTAACCCTAGCCCTAACTCAATCCTGACTCTAAAGGTAACATTAACCCTGTCACTAACCCTAATCCAAACCCCAAATACTAACCCTGACTTTAACACTAACGCTAAACTAGCCTCCAAAATCTAACCCTCGCTCTAACCCCTAACCCTGAAACTGTAACCCTTCCCCTTAACCCTAACCCTCTGACTCTAACCCTAGAAAATAAAAACAAACAAACAAATGGGGACAATCTAGAAACTTCTCATGACGTAGGGGGATCTTGTGCTCCTTGTTTTCAATGACCTACTCGTGCATTTCTGCAGACATCTCTTCCTGCGACCTCTGCCCAGAATTCGGACCACCTGCGTGGAATCACGCTGACCCCGCCCGGCAGGCAGGGCTTGATGGATCATATGGTGAAGCAGTGCAGCACACGGGCTCACCGCTTTCAGTTAGAAATTTACTAAAATGCCACTCAGCTCAGTTCCCCAAGGATTTTCCTTGTAGGATCGTCCCTCAGATGAGAGAGTTCAGGGAAGAAGTTCAGTGTCAATAGTTCAGGGAAAGTGCACCCACATCTTTCCTACACTTGCACATGTGCAACTGATCGTTTCTTTCCATTCGTGCTTCTTCTCTGTTTCCCAACCGTGAGCTGCTTCAGTTGTTTTGCTTCCCCCTGAGTTTCGGTTCATCTTTTCCTCGTTCAATTCCATCCGGGCCTGGGGAGGAGCCCCAAGGATGGCTGAAGGACAAGCTCCTCTGCGTGCTACGAAATCTCAGGGGAGTCTCATGCTCCCTCTAGGTGGCTTTGCCACTAAGGGGACCGGGAAAGAAAGGGTTCCTTCAGCTAAGACCCCCACGGCTTTCTGGTGCCTGCAGGCCTGACTCTGAGGCTGGGAGCAGGCCTGCCGCACAGAGTTGTCTTTGGCTATTGGGGAAATCGAGCCATAAACATATCCGCCACATTTAAAACGTCTATGATGCGTGTGGCATATGTGGGATTCTATGTGGCCCAGGTGAAACACGTAGGTACACACGGAACATGAATATGCGTATAAACCTGTTCCCATAAGACAGAGAAGGGGGGACTGAGGGCTGTCTTGGTCCTGTTATGAATACACAGAAAGAATGAGCCGTCAGGCCATGGAAAGACATGGAGGAAACGTGGATGCCTATCACTAGGCAGAAGAAGCCAGTCTGAAAGGGCGACTTCCTCTGTGATCCCAGCTGTACGACATTCTGGAGAAGACAAAACCAGGGAGACAGAAAAAGATGAGCAGCGGCCAGGGATGGAGGGAGGGACGAATAAGGAAAGTGCGGAGGAGCTTCAGGGCAACGGACCGACTCCGTGCAATACTACACGGGTGCGCACACGTCATTGCACAGTTGTCCAAACCTACCACACGCACACCTCCAGGAGGGAGCCCTAGTGTAGACTACGGACTCTGGGTGATTATAACATGTCACTGCATGTTCATTCTTGGTTAAAAAAAGTCCCACGCTGGTGAGTGATGTTGACCATGGAGGAGGCTGTACCGGTGGGGCGGGGAAGGGGATCTGTGGAAATTCCTGTACCTTCCTATCAATTTTGGTGCAAGCCTAAAATTGCTCTAAAAATAAAAATGAAATAATACCTATTTATATATTGAGATTTTTAAATATATTAAGACTTTAGGGAGAGAGAGGGGGAAAGAGAATATCGCTGCTCTGGTTGGATTTTCCGCTTGTTGTCATATTCTCTTGGTTTTGACAAAATGGGATGAATCACATTTTAATATTATCCCACGCTCAACTTTGTCTTGAGCTCTTTGGCGATAGGGGAGTGATGTGATATAGTGGAAAGTAAAGGTTGGGGTCAGACACACAGATCTGGGTTCAAATCTCAGGTCTTCTGGTGTCAGCTGTGGGAGGCAAGTTACCGAAACGTCGGAAAGGTGGTATCAAGAGCCACCTCAGGTAACCGGGCCGGTGACTTGGGACAAGCGATTTCACCTCCCTGGTTTTCAGGGCCCTCCTTTTGGAGAAGGGAGGTAATAAAGCTCGCCTTGCATTAGACAGGGAATCTAAATGGTGAGCTGAAAGCCCCCAACTCCAAGTGCAAAGCAGGACTTGGCAAAGGGTGGCCGGCTCTCAGCCACATGCCACGTGCCCTCAGCTGCCCAGGGGCTTGTCATCTGATCAGGGAGGGAGGTGGCACCCACACTGAACCCATGTTCACTTGGGGACACGATAGATAAGTTCTTCGTGGCACGGACATGTGATGGGCTTGGTTCAGCCTGGAGAAACGGAATTCAGGAAGTGAGGAAGTGGTCAGGCTCAGGGGGAGGGGGGGGTTGGGGAGGGAAAGCTGAGCCTGCCGGGCCTCCAGGGGGCTTGAGGGTGGATAATGAGACTCTGAAAGGGAAAGGAAAGAAAGGAAGGCGTCCAGGAAAGAGACCACACAGGCAAAGGCAGCAAGTTGGGGACGAACCCAGAACAACGGAATGGGGGCCTTGGCAGGGAGGAGGGAAAGGAGTGTGGGTAATTGAGGTCAAGTGATGGAGAACCTTGGCCCCGCAGCACGTCTTCTAAGACACAGCCCAGAAAGCATCAGAGAGATGCTTATGCTAATGAGGTTCCTTAGATCCAGTTAAGCCTGCTACTAATTGTCAACATCCCCAAGTCCCAGGACACCTGGTGCCAAATTTACCCTCTGTCCCTCTTCTCTGATTTCAGAGAGCATTGCGGTTTCTTTCCATACCAGCCTGCGCAGTATGTACTCGGTTTATAGTTTACGGGGATTTCTCCCACACCCTTATATGTTTTCCAGTGGAGTCTGTACTTTTTCCTAGACCCACCCGGATTCCAGAGCATGGTTCACTTGTATGCCAAGTTCATAGTCTTTCTCTTTGTCACTCTCCTCGCCTTGTAAAACCGAGGAGAAAGTTACCATTGCAATGCTCCTACGTGTTTTTAATGGAAAGAAATGGAAGACCCCCCTAAAAAAAAGTAATTACAAGGTTAATGCCTGATTCAGTTTACGGGGAGGACAGCAGACATTTCTAGAGGCAAACCCAGGAAATGAGTGCTCCCTGTCCACGCTGTTGTTCACCAAAGTTTGAGTCGCTAGCTATGGGGGCATAATCCCTTTAATAAGTTAAAAAAAATGAAAAAGTTACTTTAACATTTTTTGTAAGGGTGGCGACTTAGATTGTGGAAATCTGCATTTCTGTACAAAGTTGTTTTTAATGAAACTTTATAGAAAGGGAAAGTCGAATCATTGTTGGTCATTTTGAGAATTCCTATTCCCTATTGATTCATAGAAGGCAGAAACAGCTCCCCAACCCTTTCAGAGAAATCATCTCATTTACCTTTCCTGGTGCCCCTGCCGGTGGGATGTGTCCAGGTTTACAGATGAGAAAGTAAGGAGTTAGGTGACTTGCAGGAATAGCACACAGCCTCTGAGTGAGCCTGACCCACACACAACTCTCGCTTCTAAGTCTCGCCTGTTTTTATCCTCCCCACCTGCTGCCTTGAGGAAAAGCCTGTGTTCGCCTTGGGCTGGGGCAGATGGGGACAAGGGTGGAGGCCTGCAGTGGAGAAAGAGAGGACCTACGTCTGCTGATTTTTTCCCCTCGCATCCCACCGTGTGCTAAGACCCTGAGGCTCAGCACGTCAGCGCACCTCACCCAAGGGTGCCATGGCTGCGCAAGGTGCTCTGCGAGGAGTTTGAGCACCTGGAAATCACATCCAAGAAGGTCAGATTCTAAAATTACCAGCCAGGGGCTTCTTCTCACTGCTCTTTCATCCTTTTTTTTTTTTTTTTTTCTGTAGCGCTTCAAGAATTCTTATCAGATATTTATATTCTCTTATCCAGCAATTTCCAAAATATTAATTATTTTATTTTTCTAAGAAAATGAAAGCTGCAATTCTTATAACCCGCCTCCATATTTTTCAAAAAGACTATACCGTAGCATTTCAGTTTTGCTGAAGTTTAACTTAAGTAACCGCAAGATAGCACTGAGTAACCGCAAGATAGTCTCAGCAAAACAAACTTTAATCTGTAAGCACAAAGCCAGCAGCAATTAATTGTTCCGAGGGAGCCGGCGTGGCCCACACATTCGCCCCCCATCGTGCGACGATCTTTGTCAGATCCTGTGTTTGTGTTCAAAAGGTTGCTGAGCTTATGAAAGAGTGAAAAGTCTTGCTTCAATCATTGCTGTAATTAGCAAATTTGGACACTGTGCTATCTCCCCCCTCTTTATGGAAACACATTCAAGAATGGACTTGTAGTTAATCCAGAGCTACTCAGAACACTGAAGCACGTAGCTTGTGAAATCCAGGTATGCAGCCCGTTCCCTAGAGGTCTGAGTTGCTGGAATCTTCCTTCAGAAACATGTGTACCCGCCCCTCCCTGCTGAGCATATATTTTTAAAATCAGGATAAATGTTAATTTATTGAATAACTTGATTGGCTTTAAGGGGAGAAGGAATGGATTGGCCACACTTAGAATAGGAAATAGAGGAAAAGGACATTGGTGACAAACAGGCTTGGAAGGAGCCTTCCTCCAGACCTCTGGGACGCTGACTTGGAGGTCAAACACTAATCTCTTGGTCCTTCTGACTTTTCATTGGACGAATGAGTTGGGAGGGGGCCCCCAGGCCCTCCTGCATCATCTTCTCTTGTTACCACCTTCAGACTCTCCCAAACACGCTTCTTCCCTCCTCTGACTCATGAGTCAAGGGTGGTCCCCTTGGTAACCAGGTTTTGTTCAGAGAACTCCCACTGTCGGCTGCTGCTGGGTTAGAAGACTCTTTGGCCTTCTATCTGCTTCTCTGAGGACTCATTTTCTTTCTGTTTGGTGGGCGTTGTCTCTTCCCCCTCCCTCGTCCCCACAACCGTGTCCCCCGCAGTCTTCACCCATCCTTTTATTTCTCTTCTCGCTCCCTCTGGGCATCCTCCATCTGACCCCTCACGGCCATTCGTGGATAAGACACGAGGGTCACCCCATCACTTCACAGTTCATCTGTGTTTCAGCACCCCCTGGGGCATCTCCCCTGGAGGAAGACCCAGAACTGACTCCTCCGAAAGGGAGCTAGGCTTATTCTCCTAAATCCAGTCACTTCTCTGGAGCTTGGGCTCCAAACGCTGGCATCCCAGATCTCCCACCTGTCCATTTATCTTTAATTTCTTCTCTCCCCATGAATCCAGTGCCAGCCCAGAGGTTCTACTTTCTCAAAGCTCCTCACACGGGTGTGTCCCTTTCCCTTCCTACTGCCTCTGCTTTGCTCCACCTCCTTGTCCCTTTGACCCAGCCTCTGAAAATACAAATCCCACAGGCACCTCAGCCCACACTGTCAAACTGATGTCTAAAGAGCAGCTCAGAACCCCAAATGCCCACGACCTTCAGTGAACCCCAAACAGTCCTTCCCAAGCAGCCTATCCTTGCGTCTCAACTCCCAAGGTGCAACACGGAAGGGTGTGGCCTTTAGAGACCAAGGACCTCTCTTCAAATCCCAGCCTCACCCCTTTGGAAGCCTGAGGCTGCAATCAAGTTAATTGCCTCTGCACCAGCTTTCCTCATCTCTAAACCAGGGCTGATCAGAAAGCCTGTGGGGTAGGGATTATCGGGGGATTAAGGGGCAGCTGGAAGGACCTGGCCTGCAGTGAGCGCTCAGCGGTGTGGGCCTCAGGCCTTCTCACAGTCATCAGCCCGCCTCCACCGCTCTGTCCCTGCAGCGCATGCAGCTCCTCTGTGCACCCCAGCTCCCGTGCTTGTCCCCCGGTGCACCCTCATACCTGCGTTCTCCTGACTGCTGACGGCTTCTACACCCAGGACAACTTGTGAAGTCCTGCCTGTTTTCCAAGGCACTCTCAGAGGCCCCCCGTGCCTCTCCTGACTGTCCTGAATGGATCTGGTCTTTCCTTCTGGGCTGTCCCCAGCCCTCTGTGAAGACCTCACGTCACCCGCCTCACGCTCTCCTGGCACCAGAGCTATTCTTGCGCTAGAGTATTTGTTTTTTACTATTTCTCCTGTTCTGTCTCCATCCATGCCTGGTCTTCTCTACTCATTCATTATCTTCTGGAACTTACTGAGGGTTAGAAGGTAAGTCCAACCCCTCATGAGAGTTGATTAAAAAACTCATTAAATATACATTTCTACCAACCATGGGGCTAGTAAGTCATAGACGGGTTTTTTTCAGATCTTGAAAACTAAACAGAGTGCTATGCAAAAGCACAGTTTAGAGAACGTTAGCAGGATATTGGACCAGACAAGTTAATATCCGTAATTATAAATTTTATGTTTGGATATGCATACCCCATGCCATCTTTGACTCGGAAACACCCGAGAGCCGGGTTAGGCTGCTCCCTGGCGGAATGAAACGCATGTGATTGTAATCACAGGAAAGTGGCCCCTGTGAGCTTTAGTCCTATAATATTTCACCTTTAAAATGGGCAAATCTTAGAAAATTCTCTTCAACTTAAAATGTAAAACACATGGAGAGCCAGACACCCTTACTGCCACAGGTATGCTAACGCAGACCATGTCTGAACAGAGCATCTGAGAGAGTGATGGGCCTCCCCCGCCCCCCGGATGGGCCACACCACGGCCCCATCACCCCCTCCACCCCAAGGCTGCAGCAATTCCTCCTCTCTCCTTCCCCTTGTTTTCTTCCCTGGGATCGAACTTTGAGTGCACTCGCCCACACCGAACCCTGCCGGCTCAGCATTTACTTCTCCGTTTTATTTCAATTTCCTTCTTTCCAGAGTCCTCGGCGTGTTTCCTATTTTCCCTCTATGGGGCTTAGACAACCACTATATTGTAGCTACATGGTGCCCTGTTTCTTCTCACTCATAAAAATATGTCTCCCTCCTCGATCACCTCGTGTAAGCAATTCTAGCAGCCAATCTATCACTCCGTAATGTTCACCAGGGGAGAAAACGCACCAGTGAGGAGTTTTCAGATATATGTAATTTTCAAAACACTTCAGATAGGAAGTTTTATGTTGTGTGTTTGCAGGATTTGATAGAATTAGGTCATGATTCAATTGAAGATGTAGCTGTAAAAAATTGTGCCTCCTTGTTAATGCATGTTGATTCAACAAGCATTGCCTGTGGGATTGCTAGGGCCCAGCTTGGGGAACAAAGAGGTAGAATCGGGTAGAATCTCTATTCTCATTGAGCTCGCAACCCAGTAGCGCACAGAGAGAAATAGGCCATTATGAAGATGAACCAGCCGCATCCAGGATGGCAAGGGACTTCTACGGAAGGCTCCTAGCCCAGGCCTGACAGGACATTGATGTTTCCCTGGTGCTGGTGCTAGAACCGAGGCTAAGCCAATGGAGGAGTTGATAGTCTCACTTATAGACCATTAAATTTTACACACAGTGATGGGAAGAAAGCAAACCGATCCGGAGAGGCAGAATGGGCGCTGCCTTTCATAACATATAGCGCATGTAAAAGGAGATTCAAGGAGTGCCTAAAACTCCCAGGTTCAAATAGGAAGTGTATTTAAAAACTACATTCAATTCTGAAGTCACAAGTAAAATTCTGCTGCTGTGGGTCTCTGTGCATTTCATTTGTGATTCTTGAAAATAGATGAAAATCATATAAGTCAATGATTTTTATCAAATTGCCTCTTTGAAGCCTAACCTTATTTTTTTTTTTAATTCACATTCTATTTGTGCGACTATATCTGGATAGGTCTTTGTAAACTCACCTAAATCTTTCCTTGGACTAAGTTAGATTTAAAGGAAAAACAAACAAAAAGTAAATAAATTTGGGGAGCTGTCTGTGGCCACGTCGCAATTCTAGAGGTGGACAGTCCCCTGCGAAGTCCAGCTCACAGCTGAGTGGAGCATGGATATCATAGCATGTCCTTCCTCGGAGCACATGACACCTTGTCACGCACACCAGTCATCGTCTACAAAAGTGTCCCCCACGGGGTTGCATGAAATGCTAGTCAGAGGAGGGAGTGGCAGTTGTAAGGAGGGAGGTGGAGGGGGAGACCGTTCCGTGGTCCAACATGGTTACATGACAGAGAATTCAAAGTTAAAGGACGTCTTTGCTGCAGAGCTTTTAATACGGTAACAATGACCGTGAAGTTCCAAGAGGGAACCACAGACGATGACATTGATGGATTTCCCGAACCTATCTGAATACAGATCTTCCCGCTTCTTGCGGGGCAAGAATGGCACAAAACCCTCTTCAGGACTCTCGGCATACCAACGGAACCTCCCGGAAGAGAGCAGGCTTTACTGTTGGACTTGGTTGTATTTCAGAACTCCCCTCCTGCCCTCTGGCTGGGAGAGCTGCTCCTGCCCCCAGGCCCCCGAGACAGGGAGCATAGGGCCCTCCTCTAAGGGATTGCCCCATATTTCCTGGGACACAGAGTCATGAAGGCACTGGAAATGTCCCCTCCCCTCTCCTTCCCAAGGCAGCTTTGACCTGCCTGGGGAAGCCAGTCCTGCATTTGCCCAAAGGGGCCCCACGGGAGGCAGGGCCAGAAGCTGGAACCCTGGGAGTTTCTTAATCAGATTATCATAGCGTGCCTCTTGCCAAGAATCAAGTCATGTGACCTACTGCTGAGGTCCTTTGTTCAAGAGCGATGGTAACATGACAACAGTTTTTAAAAACACTGTCTAGAGGGCAATTTTGGGGGGACACTTAATCTTCACTGTGAACCTGAGATGAAAATTGTAGATTTCAAATTTCTTCAACAGGATGAAATATCAAAAATAAAGCATCACTGTGTTGTGACGTTGTTGACAATGAAATATTCTCTCTATCCCTGCACGGTGGGTTTCGTCATGAATGTTCTGGCTAGATGCACACCCACGCAGCCGTTGTCACGTGCACGTCTGTGTCTGTCTGTGATGAAGCTCACAATCTGTTTACACACACATTTTTTCCCTGGATTTCTGAAAATATAAAGAAGATAGGGCGGGCCCGCGTGCCTGGGTATTTAGACAACTCCAAACAAAGGAGTCAGGTGCCCCGGGCTCTTGCGTTTTCTGGGACTCCTAGCAGGTATGTGGGGGTGTGGTTGTCAGGAAGAGTGCAGATGATGCCAAGGTGCGTGAAAGCAAAAGGTAAACTTCCACTGGATTCTCAAGGGGTAGGAGCAGACACCCAGGGTAACTCAGGAAGTCAGAAAGCCAGATTCAGGGAGCAGACCTTGTGTTCTTTGGCAAACAGGCCGGCGATGGAGCAAGATAGCAATCTGCAAATATTTGAAGACGTAAACATGATTGAGTCAATATGAGGCCTGGTAGGCATGAAGTTAGCAAGCATTCTCACTGAGAAAGGACACTCTTAACTGCTCTTGGAACTGGAGAGAGCATTAGTGGAAACCGAGGAAGAAGAGACTCTTTCTTGTCATTCACACAGATATTTCCCTGGGCAAATCCCCGAGTTACAGGAGAAGCATATTCCTCACGCATTTAATATCCTTTTAAGTTCTAGGCTCATAACGAACACGGTATTCTTCAGATTTTAACTTGGGGCTTTTCAAATGCTAAAAGCGTACCATTCATTTTAGTGCCCCCACTCCCAGCTGCAGGAAAAACAGATTTCACAGTCTCTCACCCTGGGGCATTGTTAGGACCGAAAGTTCAGCCTCGTGCAGGAAAAATCTACCTTTCGTGGCAAGGTGCCAATGAAATGAGAAATGTTCTTGATATCTCCCAGATCGATTTCCCATATATATCACTCACTAGCCATTCAATATGGATAAGCATGATTATTTGGTATGTTCACTTATCATTTCTCAGAGTCACTCAGAGAGCAGTAAGCAGCTAAAATGCATATAAATTAATTCAATCGTTCCTTCAAGAAACAAGCATGGTCCTGTATGGTGTACAGCACAGAGTGGACTTACCGTGAAGGTAATGAGCTCACACCGCGTGCGCCCCATGTACACCAGCCTCCTCCAAAGCTTCGTACTTCATTTTACAGTCATAATTTTTCACTCATTTTCCTTTAAAGAGAGGCCCCAAATTGCATAATCCTCGAGCTCCATGAAACCTTGGCCAGCCTCTGGTGCTGGTAACACACAAGAATTTCAGCCCGAACCTTGGGCAACTTCTACTGAAAACAGGAAGTGGACTGACACCCGAACCCAGCTCCCTGAACCCTCAGCACCCCCTGACAATCATCTCCCCACCTGCCGCGCTCCTCCTCCGACCCACCCTTGTGTCCTCGGACGACTTCACCTAACTGTGAGGACTAATGGGATCTGTCATGCCAGGGACGTGGTCAGGCCCAGGATGTTATTTCCCTGAACTCAGAACCCTGGGTGGGGGGGGTAAGAGGCCACTCAGCTCTGTGGCTGATGCGCATCCCCCGAAGAAGAGCTGTCGGCTGGTCTGATGCGGATCCTACTCGTCTGGATTGCTCTGAATTTGAGCTGCGGGGACATGGGGAAGAGCCACACAGAACTTATTCTGTTGTTGATTCGTTCTGACGTTTCCTCTGAGGCCTCTGCCCTGCGGTGGCACAGAAGTGCTCTTCTGCATCATCGCTTCCTACGACGTGTGTTTCTGCCCCCAAATCAACACCTTGTTCGTCTCCTTGTGCGTCTCCTGATGCCGTGGGCGTGATCATCAGGCAGCCCTGGTTTCTCTCGGCTCGTGACTGAAATACCTGGAATGTTGTGCCATAGACTTTGAGGTCTAGAAGCACAGCCTGCACTCTGGAGTCGGGCTGCCTGTGAACGCCGAGGCCCATTGGGTGGTGGCGGCCGTGGGTTTTTTGCTTTCTTCACCCGTGAAGCCATGATCCTCAGGGGCGTGAACGCAGGCCTGCAGACGCCTCATGGGCCCTGACCTTATGAAATCGGCAGCACCGTTTTGAGCTGAAATGCCCTGGGGATATGGTAAAACTGCCTGTGTGGGCTCCAGCTGCGTGACCCCGAGCGGAGATGAACCCAGAGACCGTTTTGCAGAGCGGCTACCATTTCTCACATAACTACTTTCTTGCCTTGTCTTTTACCAGGAATGTCTGTTTGCTCTTTTTTTGTTGTTGTTCCATTTCAACCAAGTAACACTTATCAAATAAAATTTATTTTCCAGAACTTTATTTTTAACATGATGTGTGATTTGCTCTCCCCCTGGGCCCTCTGTTCTCCCTTTCAAGGCGGGGGGTGGGGGGGCTTCCTTTGTGCCTGTCCTGCGGGAGGGCGTGCCGCCACTGGGGCTGCTCACCTGTGTCCTCAGGTCCTCTCCCTGTCTGTAAACTGGCCCCCGGGGAAAGCTACCTGAGCGGCAGCAAAGAGCCAGGTGCGTTGGGTCAGATCTGTCCCCTTCAATGGCACAACATCCTTGAGGCGCACAGGGCAAGCGGACCGGCCTCGGTCCGTGTTGCCCCTCTGCCGTCCAGGTACCCAGCTCTGCCACCGAGCCCAGCCCCCCACAGCACCGGAAGCTGTCTTAGATGAAGGTGAGAGGCAGGTGAGGGGGAAGGATGGCTAATAACCTCTGCCTGACCTACCCCCTGCACTCACCCCTTATGAAGCACCACACTCCCTTTTGCAAGCACAGAAGCCAACACTAATCTTGCCGTAGTTCCCTGACTGTTTTTGGAGTAGAGTTCTTTTTACTTCAAAGAAGAACTAAAACAACACCTTTGAAAATACCAGTTGACTCCAGTGGGAAGTGCTTGAACTGTCATGGGGAAAGACAGTAGCTGAATGACTTATAAATGAAAACCTGAAGGAAATGATTAGGGAGGGTTATGCTCCTTAAACCGTCGTTCCCAGGGGCCCGTCCTCGGCAGCCGTACGGACTTATGGCTCCTTCTGCGGAAGGTTCCGTCGGCTCTGATGGGTCCACCAGGCAAGTCCACAAACACCTCTGGCCTCTGACGCTGTGTGTGCGAGGAAGCCAGCCACTCGTGTCTCTAGCCGATGAGAGGGGGTGCGGCAGGAAAGAATATTTCAAGTACTTGACATTTACTGATTAAGTCCCAAAACGTTTGCTTCTGTTCACTGCCTAAAGCCACATACTGGTGGTTTTCCTTGTACCAAGCACGTCATTGTCATTCAGGTGTATAATTACACACACACCCCTCAGGACAAGAGAGGGCAGCCTTTCCAGGTTCCTCTTTGCAAGTGTGTGCTGAGCTCCGTGCGGAGCAGCCAGCAGACCTGCTGCTGTTGGCCACCCGGGACTGCTGGTGCGGGGCGGCTGGGGGCTCGCTCTCCCTCTGCCCCCCACGCAGGGCTGCCTGCACTGGTGAGAGTGTGAAGGGAGGAAACTGGGGAAACAGCACTTTCTATAAAATGACCACAACTGTTGGGGAAGGAAGGATTGGTAAGAGGGAGGGAGGACTTTTTAAAAATGTGTTTTCCTTAAGCAACCAGAATCACAAAATTCAACGAGGTCTATTTCTATAAAATCCCCAAATGACTTGTGTGTGTGCTGAACTCAGAGAAGAGATGGCAGCTCCCTTGTTTCCTGAACATTTCCAAGACAGGACTCCTGGCAGTTTGTTTAAACTCTTCCACTTCCCGACCTGTTGTGAGGACTTGCCACATGACCTCTGGGTCGCCGCTCCCTGCACGGTCGCTTATTATATTCACAACTAGGGAAGGAAGAAACCCGATAAAAAATCAAGCCCGGGAAAGAGCAGCCCCGGGGAGCTGTGTGTGAAGTGAGTGCTTTGCTGTTCAAATGAAAGTCGTCCGATTCCTAGTTTTCATGAAAGGATGGCATTTAAAAAAGGCATTATAGTTGCATTTGACTCTTTTCTTTTTATACTTAAAACAATTTTAAATTGAGGGAAGTTTTCACCCAAGGCTGCTGTTGATCATTACATATTTGTTTAAACATTTACCAGAGTAGACAAATTGGGATAGGATCCGGGGTAAGAGCTGATTGTGTGAGTGTGATTTTCAGTTTAAAAAAAAAAAAAGAACTTTAAGAATCACTTGTAATGTTTTTTTCAAAGTCCTTCCTTTAGGTCCATTAAAAAAAAGATTAAGGTATTTTCTGATAAGAAGAAATAAATCTTAGCGTTTGGATTGAGTGTGACAAACTTTGGTCTCTAATTTTCCCAAGTTAAATACTGCATTTGTTCTAAGTTTCTGAACCTGTGACTTAAAGTAATTGTGAGGTCAAGAAACATCCATTGAACAACGAATTCTTATTTCCTACAGGCAGCTAGATGCGGAAGTGCAGAGAGGAGATTAAAAAAAAAAAACTTGTTTCACAGGAGCATTGTAGAAACTTCACCCGGTGTGACATTTATTAGCTGAGACTAGTCTGAACACACATGAAATTACACACAGATCACAAAGCAGGGGTCGTGAACAAGGCTCCTAGCGTCCTCAAAGTCAAAACTGTTTACATTCCTTGTACCTAGCGCGGAAAACTTACATAACTTTTTCTCATAAGGATAGGTAACAGAGTTTTAACTATTCCAGTGAGGTTTCACCCTACGGCAACCTACTGATTTCCCTACCGACCGAGGACGAAGCAGCGCAGGGGAAGACCCAAAGGACTAGCCCGTTGCTGACAATCAGTAACAAACTCTCCGGACAGACAGCACGGGAGAGCCGCACTTGGACAGGGAAGTCGGAGCGGCTCTCCCCCTCGATCTAGATCGCTTACCCGCCCCCCCCCCCACACACACACAATGAGACAACATCTGGATAGTGTTTCACAGGCAAGAATAAAGCACTTTTTTTTCCCCTGCCCCATCATTAAGTAAAAAACCCGTTTTCCACATACAAACAGCACTTGTAAATTCCCCCAGATAAGCTGGGACGTCCTGAATGATTTCAGTGAGTCTGAAAAGAATCACACGTCTGCCTTGTACCTTGAGAAGGAAGCATTTCAGAAATATCTCCCGCACGCCCCGCTGGCTCCAGCTCCACTCTTACCTGCTGGGCGAGGAGGCTGGCTCCTGGCTGGGGTGCGCCGCTGTCGGGGCGAAGCAAGGAGCCGTCCCTGCAGGTCGCCGTGGGAAGGATAGGTGTTTGGGTTCCCTCAGAATGAAGAAAACTCTCTCACTGTTCCCTGTCAGTCAAAAACGAGTCGGTACAAGTTTGAGTAGGATTTACCTGAAGGAACTGGAGAGAGAAAGAAAGAGGTTGGAAGAGATTGGGCGGAGGGAGGGAGGGCCAGGGAAGGAGGGAGGGAGGGAAGGAGAGAAAGTGAGAGGGAGGGAGAAAGAGAGAGAGAGAGAAAGAAAAGAGTCCCTGATGTCAGCTGTGTGTCTCAAGGAAATCTACAGCCCAGTAGAGAATTCTAATGGACGCCTGGTTTGGAGTTTTTCAGACACCTGTACAAAAAAAACAATAAAGCCTCTTTAAGGAATGCCAGTTAATCTTTGAAGAAATTTCAGCCACTCTTCTCAAAGTCTTTTTAAGTTCTCTTTGCCTAAGTAAACTACAAATAAATAACCAGATTTTTTTTCTAACAAATTCTCCTTCACCCCAAGTTCTCTCTCCCTGTCTGCTCTCCCCACTCCAACTGAATAGTAACAAAAATCCCTGCCTCCAGGGAACATCTGCATCTCAGAATTCCCTTCTCCTTTGAATGCCACTGAGCACGGCCACTGAGCATGGCCTAAATCATCCTGGCTCTTTCTCATGTCCCATGTGTTCTATTTCAGAGCTCTGCCGCACCTGTCTTGGTCACCATGTGTCCCTTGAGGGACACTTGACATGTCATGACCCCTCGAAAAAGTGCTGGTCAAATAGGCTGATAAAAGATTATAAATGGAGGGTCTAATTTGTTGTTGTGGTTGAACTGTAATTCCTATCTTCTCAGTTTTAATTAACAGATAACAAACACATCAGGTACATATGAGCACAAAGTCATGGGAGTGACTTTTTAGCTCAATGCTCTTAAGGCCATGTTGATTTTCCTGTAGGCTGTTTTCCTTGATCACAAAGTGTGAAGAGGTTGGACAGCTGTGGGCAGAGCTGGGTTCTGCTGGATCTTCGGAACTGGGATCCGGCACGTGCATGGGAATCTGGTTTCCAGCGTTCACACACAGAGCCTGGCCCTTTTAGGAGAAACAGCCAGAATTCCATCCTGAAGGCAGGAGTCTACGGGGACATCTCTCCGGCTCCAGAACAAGGCAGCAAGTTTCTCCCTTGAATGCAGTTTCGTGTCCGCTCCACAGAGGCCTGGCCGAGCCCGTGTGCATTGCCAGCCTGCCTTGACCAGAGTGCACGGAGACCCCTGTAAGTTCTAAAAGAGAGGATGACTTCCCTTGGGTGCTTTCTCCAACGAGATTCCTCCGCCTGGTCCAAGGTCAACACCAAGGGGAGCAAAGGAGCCAGCCGATGAGACACTCACCTGTCCCTGGCGCAGGCACCTGCACCAGGTGGATGCAGCTGCTTTAAACTGGAGGGAAGAGTGGGTGACATGATTTAGGGCGAGCAGAGGGTGTGTCTCCTACCCTCAAGTTCTGGGGCTTGGGGAGGAAGGCTAGAGGCTGTCCCATTTCTCCTCCCCTCTCCCTTGACTCAAAGCCCTGACACAAGTCGTTCCTTTTCCCTGTGTCCCCAGTGGGAATGCTGTACCAGTGTCCTTCCTTTGGGAGAAGATGGTGGCCCCTCAGAGACACTGGCCCCCCAGAGGCCCAGGGCCTGAGAGTCTGAAGGAGCCACACAAGGGTGAGGCTTTCAAAGCTGGCGGTCTTACTCCCCAGCCACAGCACCAGACAGACCTGGAAGGAGGATATCCGAACGGTCCCATGTGAGACCGGTAAACAGAGGTGGAGAAAAATGCAAAGGAAAAACCCAGAATTCAAAATCCGATCCTGTGCTCCCTCAGATGGTGTGCCCACGCTATTCCTTCTGCCTGGAGTATTCTCAGGCCTTAACCCAAATGGTACACCCTCCGGGATGTCATTTTTAAGGTCCTTATTTCATATGGTCCCTATCCAACTCAGCATCTCAGTACTCCCTTCTACTTTGAATGCCACTGAGCACGGCTTCACTCGTCCCAGCTCTTTGTCATGTCCCTCTCGTGTGCTCTATTTCAGAGCTCTGCTGCACCTGTCTTGGTCACCTTGTGTCTCTCAAGGGATACTTGACATGTCATAGCCCCCTCAAAAAAATGCTGGTCAAGTAGATTGATAAAAAATTATCAATGGAGCGTATAATTTGTTGTTATAGTTGAACTTCAATTCTTACCTTTTCAGGTTTAATTACTATTTGCAGTCTCCCCTTTAATTAGTAAACTGATCATTGAGTGCTCTCTCTCCACTTCTAAAGCTCTTTCAATAATGTATGAATTTGACACTGAGGCCCCAAAGCCGTGATTAGTTGCATGTTAAGGGTGAGAAAGTAAGAACCAGGGAGGGCGAGCGATGTACTGAAAGTTACAGGGCTGGAAAGAGGGGGGTTGAGCTCGGAGCTGCTCTTCTCACTCTCAGGCCATGCAGTTTTCATTAGGCCACATTTTTCTCAAATTAGTCTATTGTGTGAGCATACATATGCATGTGTAGATTCCTTTGAGTATCAAGTAATACACGACATGAATTATAACCATGGCCTAATGCTCTGGCAAGTTTTACTTCTTGCAGGACCATGCATGGGAGAACTCACATTCATTCATAACAGCCTTAGAAGTGATGAGAGAAGAAAATGAGTCCAAAGGAGTATGAATACATGAAATAATTTAAGTGTTAAGCCAATATTCTTCATGTTGGCTATGTTTACCCATTTTCCTTCTTTTTCATTTGGAGATATTCAACAATCAGATATTGAGGTTGTTGATCTGACAGAATTCACGGAAGGAGGTGAGGCATTGTACATGTGTGGTTAAAGTGTGAGGTGAGTGGGAAAGTTCTAGAATAAGCATTTATATAGACATCTATGTGATTTCTGTCACTGAAGACAGACTTTATTTTACATGTTTTTACTGAATGATCTAAGTATTTCTGGAAGTTGCTGAGGCAAATGACAATGAAAATGAGACAAACAATTAAGCTTAACGAAAAATAGGGTGTGTCACTCAATCTCTAATTTACCCCAGGAGTAAAATTTAATTCACAACCTGTTTCTAAGGAGTATGGCTGGAATCCACCTTATAAGATTACTTCAAATAACAGTTAATCATTTTTTAACTGAAGATGTTTGATGTTATTAATCTTATAGCCTAAAAAACAAACAAGAATGACTATTTAGCAAGTTACATTTTTCTCTTTCTTTCCTTATTTTCCTTCCTTCCTTCCTTCTTCTCTTTTTTCTTTCTTTCTTTCTCTCTCTCTCTATCTCTTTCTTCCTTTGTTTCTTTCTTCTTTCTTCCCAATTAATTAAAAGTAAAACCCTTGCACATGTCATATTTAAATAGAAAGTAAATCTAAAGTCTAGACTTTTACCCAAAGTTCTTAAAAGATGTCTGGAACCTGGGCAGAAAAGATTAAAAGTACTAACTTTTTAAAGAGAGCCATTTCCCAAGAATAATTTCCAAAAACAAACAAAAAAAAATACTGTAGTGCATCCAATTCTCATCTTGGCTTGAATCAAGACAAAAAAAAACTTTGAAGTGTGATGAGAGGGAATAAAAATACACTTTTATCTTTGACTAGATCTACTTAAGTTGAGTTAGATGTAGAACTATTGGCGGGGGGGTATGTCAGCTTTTAAAACACCATCAAAGCCTCCTATGACCGCTGCCAGCTTAAAGAGCTCTCCACAGGTCTGGCAGGACTTGGTCATTCGCCTCCAGTTTGCTCCCTCCAGCTCTGTTCCAGAGGCATGAACAGTGTCTCCTCGGCGTGTCTGCGAGCCGCGGAGAATGAAGGATGCCCGCTTCAATCCCTGTAAGACTTTGCAGGCCCCAGGTGGGGACTTCCTTGCCTTTGGCCTGTCCAGAGAGAACCTTATCTTAGGAAGCCACAAAGTAGAAATCTCTTGGAGTAGGGGGTCTAGAAGCAGATGCTGAGACAAAAATCCATAGGTAACTAATGAAAGAAGTGCCCCTGGGAGGAATTCGAAGGAAAGTAAAGGGAAGCTCCTCAGGGGAAGGAGGGAGTCAAGCAAGGGTGTGATTTCAGGCGAAGGCCATGCCCTGCCCGATTGCGGAGTGAAAATAGCATCGCAGGTCAGGGAGCTGGGCTTTCAGGCTCTTGGTCCAGTCAGCCTCTGCTAAGAGTAGCAGGGGTGATGGGCATGCTGTCTCCCAAGTGTCCGGCTTTCTGCATCTGCAAAGCCGTGCAGTCTCAGGCGGTCTTGGGGGCTGCTGGTAGGGGCTTCTGGTGATCAGAAGTAATACATGTGGGAGCATAGAAATGGGCACCCAGAAGCAGTGAAGGGGATCTGAGCGGATCACCAACAGCTCTGGCTACAGTTGCTAATCCTGTGAGAGCTGAAATGATTCCTTTCCACTGGCGTGAGGACGCCCCCTCACTGTGGCCCCTCACTCTTTCGATGTCCCCCGCCCTTCTCCTCCATGCCATCAGGTTCCCAATCAAAATATAATTGGGAACCTCAGCACCAATATTTGGAATTTGATTTAGGGTGCACATGCATGGTCTGCTGGAGCACGGGGTCAGTCACCCATCATGCCAGGGGGATGCCTTCTAGCACTCACAGAAGAACCCTTTGTTATTGATATCGTGGGGGTGGAATTCAGTGAGTAACTAAATCGGGTGCCTTTTCTTCGCTGGTTAGAAAAACCGCACAGTCTGTGCACTGGAGTGAGTTACAATTCAGCAGAAAGATGGGTGATTAGCTGACCATAATTCAGTATAAGTGGTATGTGATCAAAACATTCTAGAGGTCAACAGGAGGGTCAATGAACTTGACCTTGAACTTGAAGGTGGGCTTCTAGAGGAGGGATCAAGGCCTCCACAGATGAAGACAAAGAAGGGTTGAAGATATTCCAGGAAAAAGCCACCTAACAAATGCTAGAGAAGATTAAAAGAGCCAAGTGATCTGACCTTTGGGACAGTTAAACCCTGTAGCTGTAACCTCATCCACACGGGGTTTACACAGCAAAAATCACAAGGAAAAAATGAACTCAGTTGTACACTCCTTAAGAGTATTTCATTAAGTATGAAAGGACATACATCCCATTTGCCTTCATATGACCTCAGGAGACAGAAAGTCACCCTTCTCTTCATAACATCAGAAGGATAAAGGCCACATTTATTGGCATCAACATTTTGTTAATATTATTAATATTTAAACTAAGAAATCCGAGCTCATATTTGTTCTCTGCCATTTTTGCCCTGCAGTCAGATGTGTGAGTCACCAATCAGAAATGAGCACGCCCAGAGCAAACCCCACCAATCCCAGGTTGTGAAGGAAACTCCCTACCCTTCACACTGTCCCCACCCACTTTCATGGCTCCTCTCCGCCTTGTGTTCTCACTTCTCCCACCTAGCATCTTTCTCCCGCTCGCCTCCCTCTTCATGGCCTGGCTCTGGGAAAGAGGGAGAGTTTTACTAACAGTTACATCCCCTCCTTACATCTCCTTGTTCTCTTTCTGAACAAGGTCGTGTGGGACTAGGGGACGTCTCAGAGGCTCAATTAGAGTGGGAAGGAACCCCTGGAGATCCTCCTGTCCAGTTTTTTGCTGTCCCTATTTGAGACACTGAAGACCAGAGAGTGACTTTCCCGGTGTCCACAGAGCCAGAATCTAAGGGCCTCCATCAACACCTCATTGAAGTTCTCACGCACCAGGCCATGCTACCGTAATCCACACATTTACCCGTTTGCACACATCTAAGTTAGTCAAGTGGCACAAACCTTCATTAAATTTGTTACTGGAGTAAGAAGAGCTCTGAGTATCAGTTTGGGGCTGTCAGAATAGCTCTCTTCCCTGGACTTGGCTGCCAGGCTTGGAGACTTAAGTCGAGGAAGGGTTAGTAAAACAATAAGAATAATTACTCCAAGACTCGAGCATGTGTAGTTGTCCTGGTGGGTGCTACATCAGATTAGGCAGGAAACAGAAGAGTATCTTCAGGCCTTGAACAGCTGCTGCCAAGCCCGGTCCTCCAAGTGGCTGGTGCTTCAGGGGCTGATCACTGAGCTCTTTGGGGATAGCTCTGAAGAACATACGGTCTCCCTCCCAAACAGTTTCATTTGGATGGTGACCGGTTCTGGCATTCTCTCCCTCCTTGTCCCTTCCCATAGTGTGCCATATGGCCAAACAACCACATTAACTTTTTCCTGCTCTCGATTTGCCTTGATCCAGAACTCATAAGCCACTTAATAGTTCTTCCTCAGTAAAGCTTCAGACAGGTAGTGAAAAAGGTCAGTAAGCGTGTGGTCAGCGTGGGTCCCCTTCCATTGCTCAGAGCCTTGGCCACAGGCCAAGTTTTAGGGCATGCTTTAGAGTGAGGAATGTGGCTGTTCTGTGTTCTGCAAAAGACCTGAGACATTTTGAAATTATCAACAACAATAAAAAAATGTTGAAAAAGAGTTTCAGAAGCCAACTACACAAGTCATAGGGGTAAGACCAAGTAAAGATTTTCCCAGAGACCACTCAGAAGAGCTGGCCCTGTGGGTGAGCTGGCTTTTACAAACGTCCTAAACCTTGTGACAGGCCATTGACTCCTGCCTAGCTCACAGAAGACTTCTCATAAAGGAAAGGTGAAGAGCGCCGGTTGAATTCTTTCAAAGTTTCTACGTTCTTCCACGTTTTTTCATCTCTTGGTTTTTAAATCAGGTCCCATTGGACAAGCTTCCTCGCTGCTGACCAGCTGGCTGTCATCTCCTCTAGCAAAGCTCCAGTTACCCGGCTCCTCTTGTCCCATGTGGCTCTCGAGGGGGAAGCACAGGGGAGTGAGAACCATCTCCAAGGTCCCACTGGAGGCTTCTCCATCTTCCCACCATGATTCCAACAAAAATAGCTCATCCTCAGGAGCGCCCCGGAGCCGTGGTAGGGCTTTCTCACGTTCCCTAGTGGGATGCCCCAAAAATCGCTCTGAAATGTAAATGTCACCTCCAAGATGTTCCTCTTTAGGGCAACCAACTGTCCTGG
Organism: Micronycteris hirsuta; assembly: GCA_004026765.1. Taxonomy (NCBI): domain Eukaryota; kingdom Metazoa; phylum Chordata; class Mammalia; order Chiroptera; family Phyllostomidae; genus Micronycteris; species Micronycteris hirsuta. The sequence goes on along the minus strand of PVJI01004725.1, from coordinate 33,231 downwards.
TTCTCCCATGACTGCCCCAGGTTTAGTCTGGAAACCCTGACGTCCCCTAGTCCCGCACAAACCATGACGGCTGGCCACCTCTCCCCCAGTGTGTCCTCAGCCCTCTCGTAGTCAGGCGTCAAATTCTAACGCACGTAAAAAATGTGTCAGTACTGGCACAATGACCTAATTTGTTCGTACTAACTGGACACCCACTAGGGCAAATGTTAAATCCAATTTTCTCAAATGAGAAAATGCCCACGTAAAAAATCAGACGCAGGAAATGCCCAACACTCCATATAGTCACTGGTAGCCTTCTTTTAAACCTCCTCCGGGGTTTGTTGGTGATTCTGGGCGCCCCCCTCAGAACATGGCTTGGGCATTGGTGACCACGCATGCCCCAATAGTGAGGCGATTTCCTCTTGCTTTATTCGAGTGGGACTTGGCCGCTTGTGCAACCGCACGCCGTGTGTTAAATACACTCAGTTTGTCCCGGTTCACTTTAGACTCACTCTCACTAAGTGACGCACTCTGCAGTGATCCCAACCGTGAAAGGCAGACGATGATGACGGTGCTTCACAGTTGATAGCGTGGGTGGTCAGCAGCAACGCACCCTCGGACGGGGAGCGTTACCACCTCAGGCCACTGCCACCAAACGAGCCCGCCTTCCTTCCCGGGCCCAACCCCACCAACCCTCTGGCAATAGTTTTGTCTCACTGCTGTGACCTCTGAATCGACGGTGTAGGGACCCTCCAGGCCAGGCAGTGAGGCACCTGCAGCCATGGACCCTGCCGCCTCCAGATGGCAGTCACACCACTGTGCACACAGAACACTGGATTGGAGTCCAAACTCCAAAAATGACATTTATGTTTTTATTTTGAAGCACGTCTATAATTATTTGAGTTATGTCCTTATTTTTGTATTTTGCATTATTTACGTAATCACTTTTATTTTTTCCAATTTTATTGAGAAATAATTGACATACACCACTGGATAAATTGAAGGTGCACACCGTGGTAGTTTGATTGACGGGTACCATGAGGCGATGACCACAGTATCAGGCCTCTCCTCATACGGGCACAAGAAAAAGGATAAAGGGAAAGAATCTGTTTGTCATGGGAACTCTCAGAATTTACTTTCTCAACAATCTCCCTGCATGTCTGACAAGAACCACACTTAGAATACTGAAAATACATCAGTGCGGCCAATGCGACTATCACCCCAAACGATCCCAGAGGCCAACGGGGTGACAGCAGGAGTGAAGGGCTCTACAGTTTCCCGGTCTTCGTACTTCCGCAGTTGGTTCTCGGTGAGTGACAAGGCACGTTTCAGCTTTGAAAAACCAGTCAGTGGGGCACCTTTCTTCACGGGTTGGTGTTATCAGTGGACAGGCAACACGCCCGATTCTAGCTAGGGGGGCAGGTAAGGCCTTGCGTCACCAGGTCCTGGGAAACTGTGTCCTCCCAGCAGGTCTCCCTTGTTCTGGCATGTTTGCATGATATTTTGGTCTTGGAGCACGGAGAGGGCCTCTTTCCCACTTTTCCCAAGTCCAGAACCTGGCCTCTGGCGTGGCCCATTGGAGGCATGTTGTATGTTTCCTGGACTTTTGCTTCATTTTGCATTTAGTGATGTTCTTATGCTGTGACTCATTTTGTGATGTTCTGAATCACTTCACTGAGGATCCATGTAATTTCTACCTCTGGTAATGACAGAAAAAACATTAAAACCCCGATTCTGCATTAGTACCCCTGTTTCTACATGGACGGGGAGTCTTGGAGAATTCTTGGGACTCATCTTAAGTACTGATTACTAGCAGAACAGGGTAAACAATGAAGGGTTTTTTTTTTAACTTTGGGATCTTTTCCATTACTAAGTTATACCTTTTTGCCAAATATTCTAGTTAGTGTGGAAAAACTGAGCAATTCAAATTGGCTGAACTGTGTAAAGTGAACGATCTCAGCTGAGTTGAGATACACTCAAAAGGGCTTCACACTGAAGTAGTGCAACCACAGGAGGAAGGGCTTGGGCATGCAAAATCTCACTCCGCACCCCCTCTATTTCTTATCACCTTAGACAAGGGTGGGTGCTAATTGGGCCGCCCTGCCTGGAGAAGTTGCAGGAATAGTCATTGGTGTACCCACTAACTTATCAGGCAACAAAGGGACTCAGAGGGGAAGCTGCCCACAGTCACTTTTGCTCTGTCGTCACATATCACCTACCTTATCAAGTACACATGTCCAGACTGCTGAGTCACCAGCAGAACACAGAGCAGAGCAGAACACAGAGGGATATTTTTTCTTATTGTTCTCCTCTTTGATGGTCCAACTTGAAAAACAGAAGCTGGAGAATTACGAGGCAAATTTGGCCTCCTGAAAGCAAAGTCATACAAGCCTGGATGTCCTTGACATTCATTAGATGATACCCAGACTGGAGATGGATGGACTGGATTCTCTTTATTCCCCTTGAGAAGTCCCCTTGAAGGGAATTCCCCCTTCATGTATTTATTCTCTACCACGGGTTAGAGAACATTTTTGGTCTCTTGTGTGCTCTCTCCCGTCGGCAGGTGAGTGTGAACTTAGGACTTGCTCTTTCTTCTTCGAATGACTTTCATTGGAGAACTTCGACTAATCACTGACAGCTTGCCTCAGCGCACTTCCCTCCTGAAGTCCGTGTGCCTTTCACTGGCAGCCTGGGTTCCGAAGAGGCACCGTGGGGGTTCAGCAGCCCGTAGTGAATAGTTCTCATGCAGGGGTGTATGCCCACCAGCCAGAGTGTTGGTATTATCACTGTGACATTTTGTTTTTCAAATTGCCTAATGGTACATCTTATCTCAGTGAGTCAACTGTCATTGCATGGTGTGGAGACCCACGGGAAACTTGAGCCTAAAATGTAGGTCTTGCCTCAGAACACCGAATCACTTCATTATTTCTCTCTGATAAGAAGGGCAATAGAGCGGGGTAAAGAAGCATGCATTTAGTCCCCGACAGGCGTGGACTCCATTCAAGACTGTCTGTGTACCAGTGGCAGGCCCTGGACAAATCGTTGTCTTCTGTGAGCTGGCGTTTGCCCTAGTGAACTGGGAGGTGAAGCCATGTACCTCCCAGGGCTCCCGTGCCGTTCAGATGAGGAAGGGGCTGGGACGTGTCCAGCCCCATGAGGGTTAAGAGGGCAAGAAAGAGTTCCACGGCGACGGTGGCTGGTGTCAGGACACTCTTCCTGCCCATTGCGCTCAGCCACTGGGGCAGAATCCTGGACTAAACTCATGTCCAGGAGCGCTGTGCCGATCTCTGTCCTAACACCCAGGTTCTCCTTTTACCCCTGCATTTGAATGATGGGACAGGTAAGCTGGCCACTCCGTTCCTTGCAGATGTACTGTGTTTGCACTGGTTCTCATACGGAGACTCTGAGCTGGCTGAAAATGCTGTAAATCGCTAGCAGTCCCGCTGCTCCTTCCAAGGACAGCAGTGTGGGTACTGGGTTTCTCTGAGTCTCCCTCTATTTCTTTGATTGTGGATCGCTTGAATAGTCAAATAGTTTAGATTACGTGAACAAATAGAACTTAATCAAAGTGCCAGGCGCTGCGGCGATCAGCTACAAGGTTAATGCCACTTATTTAAGCACTGTTTGTTTCTTGAGCTTTATAGGACGTTCATATTCCCAGCAATTGGGCAGGAGAATCTAGCTCCTATCTTGGTTGTAGAACCTAAAAAATACTTTGCTCAGACACCCCCTCTGTTCTTTTGCTGTTCCAGTGCTGACCCCGCCCCATGCTGACTCAGAGACTGACATCACTGATGGCTGGTGTGTGCAAGTGTGCAAAGACAGGGGTGGGGAGGGCGTGCTGTTTGCTGTTCCTTGTGATGAGATGTGCTCTGGCGAACAATATAAATACAGTGAAAACTCCCACCTGAATTGTAGAACCTGTTTGGGCCATGTCACCAGGGGCCCAGTTTAGAAGCAGTGACATTGTCAGTTCACTGAGCCCTAGAGATGAAACTTTAGTTAAGAGGGAAGCCTGCGTCAGCAAGGTTCTTTCTAGTGTTTCATAGGTGTTGGGTTTCTTCCTCTGAAGGCGGTGAGGGGGCGGCAAGTAGTGGAAAGTGTCCTTCCACAGCTATACATGGTAAAGCGCATGTGTGTTTATGAGGAGCACGGGATATCATGCACCATGACCACATGGACACCAGAAGGCCAACTTTCCAAGTGACCACAAAGAACACGTGATTACACAGAGGAACGGCATTTTCTTTGACCTCCAGTGTTTTCTTAAATCAATCAATCTCTCCATCCACCCACCCACTCGTCCTTCATGTTCTGGTTTCATTCTGTAACTTGGCCTCTTTTCTTAAAATTGAGGCTCAGGATAACTTCCAACTTGAAAAGTCTCCCGTCAGAAGTTCCAGTTTGGTTCTCAGACATGCTGTTTGTGAACAGCAAATCCCAGCTGTTAAATCTGCAGGGTGCAACTGGTACTACCAGTCTGACAGATAAGGAGGTAAATACATGCCCTTTTAACACGAACTGGCCGGAGAGCAAGCCCCGTGGTCGTAACGCAGGGCAACATAAAACGCAATTTACCTCCTAAAGATTATGTTGGAGTTCTGCTTGCTTTGTAATGTGTCTCCTCTTTATTTTTTTCAATGGCAATAGAGCATTGGAGAGATTCATACTTTGCCTAAATGCTTAACCCTGATTCGAACCAAGATTCCAAAAACACTCCCTCAGGGTCAGCCTCGCTCCTTTCTTGCCCCCCGGCAGATAGCGAGGAATATGGAACCCTTGCCCCTCCCTGAGCTGCTGGGAATCCGAAGGGAATCGAAGGCAGCCCCGGAATTTTTATCTTTGGCCTGCGCTCTGCAGAAAGAGTCCTCCAAGTGCTTGTCTTCGTTGTTTGCCGACAGTAACCAATACTCCTGGGTCTGATAGAACTTGGCAACACAAGAAAACTCTAGTGAGCTCACTGCTTCAAGAAAAATCAGGACTTTATTAGTGGGCTCAGTTCTTAGTCTTGAACCACACAACAAGGAAACGGCACTCTGGCCCAGACACACGGTTTGTTTTAGTTCTATTAATAACAACTGCAGTTTGTTGAAAGCTTACTGTGGGTCAGGAATTTGATTGGAGTGTTTTCTTCCCACCACTTTGTTTAATTACTATTCATTATTAAATCTATTATCCTATTAACAAATCAGCATCTGTGAGATAGGGATGATTCTCCCTACTTTGTAAGTGAGAAAACTAAGTTTCAGATTAAGTCCAAGTTCAAATGGCTAGTGACTTGAAGTGCAGCGGTTCAGATCTTGGTCTCACCCGCAAGTCTCCACACTGAATCACAGCACTTTGCAGCCACTCCTGAATTCACAACCTATGCAGTCACCTCAGGCCCAATGGGGGTGCCTTAAAGGACCCCACCATAAAGAAGGCTGAAAGGGCCCAACTGAACACATGCATCAGAACCAAGGCCTGCTTGATTCCTGGCTGTAGACACCTGTCATCGTCTTTAAAAATATGAATGGAATTAGTTAGAAGGTGATTCCCAGCCTGGTGTCAGACGCAGCCTCCCGAAAAGGTTCCCAGGTAAAGATGCCCAGGCAGCTGGTTGCCTTCCTTTTTTCTTTTCCGTAGTATTTTTTAGCCTCGCAACGATAATTAAGTAGAGCTCTGTGGACGCCAACCCAGACTACAGAATCTCCCAGAGAGACTTTCAAATGGTCACATGATTCTAATGTACTTGGTCTGGGTGAGGCTTGGACTTCCACAGTGTGTTTCAGTCCTGAGATGATTTGGTTTTTGTTTGTTTACTTGGTTTTTGTTAAATGTAGTACGGTGACATTCGTTCATACAATTACATAGGTTTCACGTGTACATGTCCAGGACACATCACCTGTATATTGCATTGTATGTCCACCACCCAAAGTCAAGTCTCCTTCTTTCCCCATACACTCGACCTCCTCTGCCCTTTGCTATCCCCTCACCCCCCTTTTCTCCTGGTAACCCCCATACCGCTGTCTTTGTCTCTGAGTTTCCGTTTGTTTGTCTTCTTTGTTCTGCCCAAGTAATTTGAAAGCATTTATTTGCAAGACATACGCACCCCTGTGTTCACGGCCGCGTTACCCACGGCAGCTAAGACGCGGAAACAACCACAGCGGCCTTCGGTGCACAGCTGGATAAAGACTCTGTGGGACGCATACACAACGGGACCCTGCTCAGCCATGAGAAAGGGTGGAATACTGCCATTTGCAACCACATGGATGGGCCAATCTTGAGAATATCATGCTGAGGAAGATGAGTCAGACAGAAACAGTCCTGAGATGACCGGACGGAAGGCAGGGCTGACAACCACAGAGGCAGACGTGGAAAAAGGACAGACAAAGGAAGGACGCGGGAAGCTTGGACATCAAACTGGGTCTCCAGTCCCTCGCCTCTCCCCGCTCAGCCTTCCTTCTGACCTCCCGTTTTCAGACTCTGTGATGACAGTGCCTGCAGAAACTTCTGTGGTCCCAGGAGGGCCATGCCTTCGTCTGCACATCACGGATGAGTCACCAACCCCAAAGTGAGCCTCTTAGACCCGCAACGTCCATGTGGTCGTCTACCCAGGAGGTGTGTGGTCCTCTCAGCTGGCCCTTTGGTCTGCTCCCCGTGCACAGCTCTGGCTGCTTTGATGGCCTCTTATTAAGAAGAAAAGAAGCTGTTCTTAGTCCCGAGTACCCACTGCTGCCCATTAGTTCTGCAGAATAAATAACTTAAAAGTTCCAGCAGGATGAACCCCCGCTGTCTCATTAGCTACAGTGCTTTGCCCCAGGGCCTGGGAAGAGACAGAGTTTTCCAGGGGGTCAAAGGAAAGTGTCCTGCTTTCCTCGACTTTATATTGAACCTCAGAGTATGTAGAGACTGGGATGGAATCAGAGGGAAAGATCTTTCTGGTGGGGGTTTAGTTCTGGCTAGAGGAGGTGGTTGGATACCAGAGTGTGCTGGGCGGAGCTCCTGCCAGGGGGGTCAGCTGTTCCCTTAGCTGCGATCTCCGACGCGCTCCAGGTCAGACACAGGCAGTGTTTGGGGAAAATGGAAGGCACGCCTACCTGGAAGGTGGTTTGGTAACCGCCAGCTGAGGAAAGGCGATAGCTCTATAGTCAGGTCCGAAGGCCCTGTTCAGGTCGGGTTTCTGGGCTAAGCCTGAAACGCGGACTCCTCTCTGTTGCCTGTCCCCTGGCTGTTTTCAGCATCTCAACTAAGGGAGCAAAGTCCACCCTTTGTCCTCACTCATGTACAACCGTATACTTGGGAGAATGAGGTACAATCTGGTTTATATTACATATTGAGCCCCCCTCAAAACACATCTAATCTGGTACGGTCCTTTCTTTCTCTCTTCCTGTCTAGTGGATGAGAAACTAGTTTAACCACAAAGAACGTAGTGAGCCAACGCGAGCAGCTTTGTCTCAGGTTCGGTTTACATAAACAAGGTGGTCACATAGACGGGATATTATGTTTTGAAAAGGAAGAAAATAGAAAAGGCAATGTCTCAGGACATGTCTTATGTTGCTTAAGCTTTATATATACAATCTAAAAGTGAACCAAACAAGGACTCAAGCTTGGGTCACTTAGCAAGTCTTTATTTAAGTAACAAATGGCTAACAATAGAATTGAAACTAAAACTAGTTTAATGCCAAACATAGTTTATGTCTAATTATGAGGTGCAATAGAACTAAACAATTTGTTTTTAGGAATGGTTACTTTATGTCAATAACAGCCTAGCACAGGGAACAGCAAACCACAGTCCATGGGCAAATTTGGCCCACCACCTGTTTTTGTAAATAAAACTTTATTGTAACACAGCCATGCCCATTTTCTTACAAATTGCTTGTTGCTGTTTTCATGTTAAAATGATAGCGCTGTATAATTGTGGTGAAGAAGGATGGCCTGCAAAGATGAAAATATTTACCATCTGGTCTTTGTCACGGAAAACTCTTGCTTGACCCAAGAGATAAAATGGTATAAAATGGATGATTTGAAACAACCTTCCTAGTCTCTGTGAGTAGAGGAGATCCCCCAGGGGGGAAAAAAAACGAGTTCTTTCTGGCAAGCAATGATTGAGCACCAAGGGCAAGACTTGTCCCATGACTCTTGGAAGACGAAAACATGCATATTTTATAATCCTGCCCTTAAGAGAATTTTAGTCTAGTAGGAAAAGTCAGAAAGAAGATAAATAACTCTAAAAATATATACCTTGGAAAATCATCAGAATGGTAACTTTCTAAAATGTGAGCCCAAATCTTAATCATGGTATAGACCCGAAAGTTCAGGAACATGGCTGAGGTTCCCCAGCCAGGTGATGAGGCAGAGAATTGAATCCCTGCCCTTCGTTCCCTCCTGCGCACCGCACCCTGTGGCTTTATCTCCTCCAGAGTAGTCAGTGCTCACAGGTTTCATCAAGCGTTTCCTATGGGCCACCCTTCTAGGGGCCACGGAGGCAGCAATGCACAAAAGAGACCACCCCCACCCCAACCCAGCTGAGCTGCTCGCTTCCTCTCTCTTTGCCTTGACTTTCTAAGTCAGCACAGGGTGTGCAGCTTGTCAGGTGGGAATGAGTGCTAGAGAAGAGAAAGCAGGTGCGTGTGAGGGGACTAATGAGGTGGACAGGAGGCCAGGAAGGGGCCACCAAGGAGACGACTTTTGGACAGAGCCCCGCAGGACAGGGGAGTCGGCCGAGGCGATAGGGAGAGCGTAGGAGGGGAAGGTCTGGGGAAGAGAGGGCTCCAGGCGCGTGGTAGGGAAGGGGCGGGGGCAAGGGTCTTGGGAAGAACTCTCGCAGGGCTCCGCAGACCATTGTAAGAAGTTGAAATGAAGCTACTAGGGCTCAAATGTTGGATGCGACACTCTTGAAATGTCTTGCCCTGGGTTTTTGTCTGGCTTGACCTGTAAGGATGTTTAAGTGTGAGTGTGGGGAGAGCGGCGAAGGGATCTTTTCCACAAACACCTCTGTGACATCCCGGTGCTCACTTTCAAGGTGGCAGAAGCGAAGGCCAGAGGAGCAGCAGTGGGAGTAACAGGTATTTCGGAACTGCTTTGAGTCCATCTGGGAAGCACCCAACCACCACATCGCCGCCTCCCTGATTACATTTTCCGTTTGAGTAAAATGACTGAGAGAGTGTGAAGAACGTGCCATTCAAGACTTGCCTGCATTAAACAAGTGACCATGGGGTAGCGGTAACAAGCCCAGAAGGACAGACGTGGCTCACGGTGCTCCTGCTCTTCTTCTTCAGGACAACTGCCCTCTGGCAGAAGAAAGAGGTTTATCCCACACCATCCCTGGGTCCATGTGAACAAGGGGACATAGGAGAGTAAAGTCACTCTTGAAAAGTTTAGACTGCAGAACAAGGTAATTGAGGAAGGGTGGAGACCCCATATTACACCAATAGAACGTTTTGCCAAAATTTACTTCAGGAGTTGCCTCAACTTTGTGCACTCACATCAGTGTGCTGCTTGTGGCAGAGAACCTGCATCTGGAAGCTCGAGCACATTTGTCCAAGATGAAAATTCCCCCAAGCGGCCCAGTCCCCTGGCATTCGCCAGGCGACAGGGAGGCGCGTCTGGCTGGCTTCACCGCAGAGGCTGTGGGTTCACGCGTGCTGCCCACTGGTGTTTTGAACTCTAGTGCCCCATCCTTCGGTGAGACATCTGGAACAAAAGCTGTGCCCCACTGTATAGCAAGGTGACCTGGCTGCCTTGCACTTGGGGAAGCGGCAAACCTGAAAATTCTCAGCAAGAAAAACATGTCTCACCAAAGCGCAAACCAGACACTTGGCACCCACGCGCTGTGACGCAGGGCTCCCCGACTGGCAGGAAAACCACAGTAAAGAATTGATTATGCTGCTAGAACACATTCCAGGGGCTGTCCAAGGCTATTTTTATTTTACAATAAGGTACAACATGTTCCATGATGCCTGGACTTTTTTAAAATTATATTTGCATATTCATTAATCCTTGTAAATCCCAGAGAATCTGTCAAGAATTTGAACAAATGAACTAATGGGGCTGTGTTCACTAAATTCAATGGCAATAACACACACACACACACACACAAACACACACACGCGTGTCATTTTCATTATGCCATTGATGGCTGGTACCACCTGTTGACTCTGGAAATCTTTCGTGGGAAATGAGCATTTTGAGAAACTGAGCCCCAGGAACACAGTTTTACACACCAAACGCCTGCATTTTTCAGTCTTTTTTCTTTTAAGAGAAGCGAGTTGTGAAAGCTATGTTTAGTCAAGTGCTATTTGGTCAAGAAATGTCCTAAATCCTTGTAATCGGGCATTCCAAGAACTTTACCCACAAGAAAATAAATGTTCCTGTTTTAACTTAGACACCATAAAAATTAAGTTGTTTTGGAAGAAGGAACAGCTTCCCTGAAACATCGCGGCTAGTCAACAACTCAGATGTCTTCTGAGAACCGCTTCCCATTCACCTCTGGAAGGGAAACAGACAACCGGTGTGCAAGACTGCTCACGAAGCCCAGACGGTGCCCTGAGACTCACACGCAAGAAAAACTTCCTTGCTAATGCTTAACTTGTTATCACAACCACTTTTGCTTTTTCAGAACTTCCTAGCTACTTTTTAACCAGTTTCAGTCAGGAAAAGTGGCCAGAGTGCATCAAGTCCGGCCACTTGGCCCTCGAAGGAAGGTCTAGACTTGATGAACTTTGAGAATTCCCCATTGTTTTTATTGTTTATGGACTTTGAAAAATCTAGAGGTCAAGACAGGGTTAGCCATCTGCAATGCCATGGTGGGAGCGGACATTTCTCGATGACCATAAAAAAATGCACATTTTATGACTGTGGTCCGTGGAGGCCTGAGGGTGTGGCAGGCGGCCCTGTCCTCCCCCAGTAAATGTAAGTAATGAATCTGACTATTCATAACAGAGAGAAGGAATGGGGAGTACCTCCCAGAACGAGAGCTCTGTCAGGGACTGCAGTAAAAATCACGCTCACATATGCAAATTTACACCTCATAAGAAAACAAATAAACCAAGGTTCTTGTTCTAATTTTTTACTGTCAATTTTGCTGACAAGATCGGGAGACTTGAGCCAAACATCTGCATCAGATGATAACGTCACGGCACAAGTGTCCTTTTTCCACTGCAGGGCAGTCACACCGAAGCAGACGCACAGCGACGCTGTCTGCTTTCACTCAGAGAGCAGAGGAGAGTCCCGGCCGAGTGCCACGGGCGGTAGCGGTGGTGTATCCCCGGTGGGTGCTTGAGACAAAGCTGAAGAAGCCCACCTTTTCCATGTCTTTGGTTTGCTCATTGGTCTGAAAAGATCTGCACACCTATGCTGGGCCTTGTGCATTGTTTAACTATTATTTTTATTTAGCTTTTATAGGGTACCAAAAATGTGGCTGGCGTTAACTACGTTTTCTGCCTTTCCAGCTCGAATGGAAATTATTTTTTTAAGCTCTTCAAAAGAAAAAAGGGGGGAGAGGGAAAAAATAAAAATAAATCAGGACCCCAGAAGAGGTTTTTCCGAACTCATGTGTTCAGATTCCTTGCCAACAAAGTCTGGGGGGGTTGCCTGGGGATTCTCGGGGGGAGCAGGGAGCTTTGCTGAGCGCCCTCGGTGGCAAGGACATTTGAGGTACTTTCTGACTTGGTGTCTCTGTGGCTTTGAGCTGACTGAGCCATGGTTACAAAAAACCAACCTTGTAAAGTGAATGCCCAACCAAAGAGATTTCCAGCTGCACTCTCAGTAGTGTGGACATGCCTCCAGAAACCTCTGGTTCCCTGAAACACTGAAAACAAACCCCAAAACACTAGCTCTCGATCCTCCTCCATCAGCTCCAGGTAGACAGGCCCTCTCCTGCTCCCGTGCCGGCCATCCGGGAAGTGCGGCTTGCCCAGCCCGGTGGACAGCAGCCTGTCTCTGAATGTTGACCTTCACCCAGAAACACCGCAGGAGTTCACTGTCGCGTTCGCCAACCTCCTGGTAAGGCTCTAACGTACGCACCTTCCTAAGTGGCTCGCCTCTGCCAACTGCAGGGTTACTTTTAAGCAGGGAGCGACCTCTGAGCACGACAAGGCTTTGTGAGAGAAGAACGGGTAGAAGGAATGTAGAGAATTAAAAGGGAGAAGCATTTCCTCCTAGAGTCTTGTTGTTCCCCAACAAGCCCTGGGCCATCGGTTTGGACCCCAGTTTTGTCTAATCATTCTGCCTCCCCCCATTTTCCTTCCACTGGGAAGCGGCGCTTCCGCTTGCACAGAATCTTTCCAAGGATTTCCCTCCTAGGGTTTGAACTACTCCAGCTCCCAACCCAGAAGTTAGAATTAGGCCTTTTTTTTTTTTTATAAATGAGTGTTATATCTCGGTTTTGCAATTCGCACCACGGTGTGCGTATCGCTGTGGCCAAGCTTTGGGAGACCCGTCTTCACGGGCTTATGCTCATCAGTGAACACGCGCTCTGGGTCCTGTGACGGCCCCAAGCAGAGCTCTTAGCTCTCCTCTCGCCGTTCCTCCTGTTGCTCTTCCAAGCCTTGGAAAAGGCCATGGGATGGTAGTGCACTGGCCCCGGTCGTCGGCAGCAATGAGCAAATGGCCTGAGCACCAGAGATCCTGACGGACGGCCAAGCTCCTCTCTCCTGTCCGGGTGAAACACAGCCAAGGGAAGAGCCTGCTGCAGGCCCAGCTCATCACCACCCTCCACGTCTTCCTCACTGACCGTCCATCACCAGAGCAGCTAAAGCACCACGTTTCTCAGCTGCCTATGACGTGTAAACTGATTGCTGAGACCATAAACAGTCTGACTCTATTTCTGATGTCTGAATGCTTTAAGCACTCCCCTTCCCCTTCTGTCCTACACCCAGGAAGCTGGTGGGAAGGCTGGGTGGCGTGGGTGGCGTGGGTGGAAAGGGCAAACCCCACAAGCCCCTGCCCACATGCAGGAACTCTTGCCCCGACCTCATCCCCTCCCGAGAATAAAGGCCAAGGCCATCTTCCTTCTCTGCTGTCTTGAGCTATTTGGGATCACCTGGGGAGTCTGCCCTGCTCTGGCCAGAAAGCCTTAGTACGGGAGTAACGCGCTTTTCTGCACCCTCATGGATGGTGCATGCAGAATATCACCAGTCTCAGCATCCAAACCCAATTTTAGGTGAGCGGGTCTACCCCACTTCTGAAATGTCTTGGAAAATAGAAAAGAGAGGAAGCTCTTACCCAACTTCACAAAAGTCCCCATAAAAGAGCTTATGTGTCCAAAAAGCTAGTAAATCCACTGAGACTGTTCATCGACTGCACTGATTTTTCTTGATCTCAGAGGAACTCCTGGCAAGTCTTGAATTTTGCAGGAAACGCCCTCCGGTGGGCAAGGAGACCCCACACTGCATCTGAGCAAGGAGGCGGGAGCGGCAGCTCCAATCAAAGACCCATGGCCAATGGCCGCTGCCTTGGCCCGGATGGCTTGTTCATGAGTCAGTGGACACCTGGGGCCAGCTTTGCGTTTCATTTCGTTCTTAGACTTGTCTGACTCAGGATGCTGAACACATTTTAAAACTTTAGGAACATAAAACATTGCAAAAAGCATTTTGCTCATTATGCAGCTTCCCCAAATAGCAGATGTCTTTATGCCATCAACTCATATTTACTGAAGTGTTCCTACTGGCAAACAGGAGCCCCAGAATGATGCAAACGAGAATGCCCACGCAGCGTCTCTGTAACCCCAGGAACGGCAGGCGTCGGAGCAATTGTGACAGTTTCTGCGCATCGCTGGCTTGCTCAGAAGGGGCTCCCAGCAGCGAAGCTCTGGTTCACAGCGCAGAGAAGGTTTTAGGACCCAGCGCGGTCTGATGCTTTAGACCCAAGGCCAAGAGATTTCCTTAATCGCCGCTGTTATATCTTGCTAGAAAGAAATTGTTTTATTTTGGGTGTTTCTCTTTGGTCTACGAGAAACCCAGGGCTGTGGCAACTAACAACTTTATTCTGTTGTGTAGGACTTTTATTCGAAATATGATTGAGGGCTTATAACATAAACAAATTAAATATCTCTGACAATAAGAGCATCAAGGAGGCAGAGGGGAGCAAAGCTGTGTTGGAGTGAGAAAATGATGCCAGAGAGCAATAAGAATCCACAGGAACAGAGAGAACAAAAATAAGAAATAACATTGATATACAGTTTTTAGATATATACTATTTCTCCTTTCTTCTCTCAGCTTCCCTAAAATTTGTAAAATGGAATAAAGTATTAATTACAGCAATGTATTATTGGGTTTGTAACACATATAGAGGTCACACATATAACATATCACAAAAAAGAAGGAAGGGAGTCTAGAGCTATGAAGGTTAGTTTCTTCTGTATGTCATTGGTGTGGCTAGCACAAATCTGAAGTCAGTTCTCATTCATCAAGATGTATACTAAACGCCCCAGGAAATAGCTTAAAATAGCCACTAAGAATATAACTCAAAACTATAGTCAAAATCATTGAAGGAATTAAAATGTTACACTAAACATATTCACTTAACGCAAAAGAAAGTAGTAAAGGAGGGAAGGAGGAACAAAATGTGTCCTGAGATGCATCGAAAGCACAAAGGAAAATGTAAATCCAATAACATCAATAACAGTGTTGAATGTGATGGATTAAGCAGTCCAATCAAAAGGCAAAAACTGTTAGATTGGATAAGAAAACATACTCGACTATATGATGTCCACAGGATGCAGACTAAAATTCTAAAGATACAAATAGGTTGAAAATAAAAGGATGGAAAAAGACACGCCATGCAGCGCTGGCCAGGTAGCGCAGTTGGTTGGAGCATCATCCCGTACACCAATAGTTTGAAGGTTTGATCCCAGGTCAGGGCACGTACCCAGGCTGAGGATTTGATACCCTGTCGGGGTGCATGCGGGAGGGGCCTGATCTGATCGATGTTTCTCTCTCACATCGATGTTTGTCTCTCTCAAATCAATAAATGTATATCCTCGGTGAGGAAACAGAATTAAGCCATTCGAACAACAGCCATAATTGAGCTACTAATAGCAGGCAAAATAGACTTTAAGACCAAAAAATATGTTCCTGAAGACAACCAGGACACTTTTAATGATAAAAGGGTCAATCTAGCATAAAAACATAATAATTAAAAACATATAAATACCTAACAAGCAGAAACTGACACAATGGAAGAAATTGACAATTTAACAATAATTGCTGAAGACATCTATGTCTCAGTTTTAATAATGCAGAGAACAGCTAGGAAGAAGGTCAAAAGAACATGAGGCTTGAAAAACACTATAAATAAAGAAGAACAAACAAGGCTTTTATGGACCACTTCACCCAAGAAGAGTAAAATATATATTTTCTCAAAGGCACAGGGAGCATTTTCCTGGCTAGACCATACACTAGGCCAAAAACCAGCCTCAGTAAATTTAAGTTTGAAATCATGCAACGTTCTTTCTCTGAACCATGATGAAATAAAATTAGAAATTCATAATAGAAGGAAATTTGGGAAATTAACAAATATGTAGAAATTAAACAACACACTCTTAAATAACCAATGGGTCAGAATAGAAATCACAAGGGAACTTAGAAAATACTTCAAGATGAATAAAAATCAAACACAACATAACCAAAACTTACAGAATGCATATTCTGTAGATTGGTGCATATGTGGAAATGTGTATTTGTAAACACCAGCATTAAAAAAGAAGAAAGCTGACTTCCGGCCAAGATGGAGGCATAGGTAGACACACCGTGCCTCCTCGCACAACCAAAAGAGGAAAAACTACCATTTAAAAAACAAAAACAGCCAGATATGACAGAAAACTGAACTGAGTGGAAGTCCGACAACCAAGGAGTTAAAGAAGACATGTTCATCCAGATGGTAAGCGGGGCGGAGCCGGGTGGAGAGTGCTCTGCAAGACATGGTTTATGGAGCAGTACCGGTGATGCTCCAGCCGCCCGGAGAGGCCCGTGGCGGGGGCGCCTGGCCAAAACGCGGCAGGCGCATTCAGTGAAACCGGGGCTGAGACTGGTGGACTGGGCGGTCCCTCATTCTCACGCAGATAAACCGGGAGGAAAGGTTGGGGAGCAGAACAGACCGAGTAGCCCACCAACGCAGGGAAATAAAGCCTCAAACCACCGATTGAAAACACCTGTGGGGGTTGAGGCGGCAGCGGGAGGAACTCCCGGCCTCATGGGAGAGTTCGTTGGGGAGACCCACAGGGACTCGGAACTGTGCAGGCCCGTCCACTCACCCCAGAGCCAGCAAAGAAGAACCCAACTTGCTTGTGGGTAGCTGGGGAAGTGCGGAGAACAGAGAGAGTGCCATTGTTCTCTCAGGCCCCGCCCCCACTGGCAGCGTCACAACACAACGACGTGGGTTACCCTGCCCCGGTGAACACCTAAGGCTCCACCCCTTAAAGTAACAGGCACACCGAGAAAAAAAAATGGCCCAAATGAAAGAACACATCAAAGCTCCAGAAAAAATACAACTAAGTGATGAAGAGATAGCCAACCTATCAGATGCACAGTTCAAAGCACTGGTAATCAGGATGCTCACAGGATTCAAAGAAAGACTGTTGCAATCACTTGAATAAATGAAGGAAAATATAAAGGAAATGAGAGGAAATTTGCAGGAACCAATAGGGATGAGAAGAAAACTGGGACTCAAATCAACGGAGTGGACCAGCAGAAAGAAAAAAACATCCAAACAGAAAAGAATGAAGAAACAAGAATTCAAAAAACTGAGGAGAGGCTTAGGAACCTCCAGGACATCTTAAAATATCCAAATATCTGAGTCACAGGGGTGCCAGAAGGAGAAGAGGAAGACCAAGGGATTGAAAACTTATTTGAACAAATAATGAAGGCGAACTTCCCCAAGCTGGTGAAGGAAATAGACTTCCAGGAAGTCCAGGAAGCTCAGAGAGCCCCAAAGAAGTTGGACCCAAAGAAGAACACACCAAGACACATCATAATTACATTACCCAAGATTAAAAATAAAGAGAGAATCTTAGAAGCAGCAAGAGAAAAGGAGACAGTTACCTACAAAGGAATTCCCATAAGACTGTCAGCTAATTTCTCAAAACAGACCTTGCAAGCAAGAAGGGGCTGGAGAGAAGTATTCCAAGTCATGAGAGGCAATGTCCTACATCCACGAATACTCTCTCCAGCAAAGCTATCATTTAGAATGGAAGGGCAGATAAAGTGCTTCTCAGATAAGGTCAAGTTCAAGGAGTTCATCATCATCCAGCCTTTATTATATGAAATGTTAAAGGGATTTATATAAGGCATGGAGGGATATCAACAGGGGAGTGGTAGGGGGAGACAGGGGAAAAAGGTACAGAGAATAAGTTGCATAAATGGTAGGTAGAAAACAGACAGGGGGAGGTTAAGAATAGTATAGGAAATGTAGAAGCCAAAGAACTTATGTGTATGACCTACGGACAAAAACTAAAGGGTGGGGAATGGGGCGTGGGGGTGGAGGGGAAGGAAGGTGGGGAAATGGGACAACTGTAATAGCATAATCAATAAAATATATTTAAAAAAAAAAGAAGAAAGCTCTCAATAATAATCCAAACTTCTACCTTAAGATACGGGAAAAATAAGAGAAAACTAAAGCTAAAATAAGCATAGGGAATAAATATTAAAAATGAGAGCAGAAATGAATGAAATAGATATTTTTAAAAATCATGTAGAAAATTAATTAAATCTAAAGTTGGTTCCTTGAAAAGATCAACAAAACTGACAAAATTTTGGGCAGACTAAGAAAAAAGAAGGCTCAAATTATTAAAGTGAAAAACGCAAGCGTGGTCCTTATAATCAGTTTTATAGAAATAAGACAGGCAATTAGGGAACAGAATGAACCACCAAATGCCACGGGCGAGTTCTTAGGTTCTTAGCAAGACACAACTACTGCAGCTAACTCAGAAAGAAACAAGATCTGGACAGACCGGTAACGAGTAAGAGGACTGAATTGTTAATTTAACTGCTAATTTCGCACAAAGAAAAGCCCAGTGACGTCATTTGTACATTTTACCAAACATTTAAACAAAATTAATAGCAACTATTCAAAAACGGTTTGAAAAAGTAGCAGAGGAGGGAATAACTTGCAGCTCGTTCTTTGAGGCCAACATCACCCAAACGCAAAAACCAAACAAATGCATTACAAGACAATTCTCCAAACCACAAACCAATGTATTTTATGAATATAGACACACAAAAAATTCTTGGCAAACCCTGGAAAACTGAATTCAGTAACATATAAAAAGGATTATCCATTATGACCAAGTGGAATATATCCCAAGAATATAAGGCTGGTTTAACATCCAACAATCAATCAATGTAATACAACATAATGATTAAGAATAAAGGACAAAAACCACACAATCATCTTAATAGAACAGAAAAAACATTTGACAAAATCCAACACCCATTCATGATTTAAAAAAAAAACTCAAAACCTAGGAATAGAAGGAAATTTCTTCACATTGATAAAGGACCGCCATAAAAATTCCCCAGATGACATCATTTTTAATCATGAAAGACTGAATGTCTCTTCCTCAAAATCAGGAACAATACAAACAGGGCCACTCTCGTCACTTCTATTTAACAGTATACTAACCGATCTAGCCTGGGAAATTAAGCAAACAAAAAATAAAATAAAAGCCTTCCAGATCGCAAAGGAAGAAGGAAAATTCTTTCTATTTACATATGGCATGATCTTGTATATAGAATACCCTAAAGAATCCACTAAAAGTATTCGAATAAACAAGTTGAAGAAGGTTACAGGATACCAGATACAATGTCAACTCACAAACATCCATTGTTTGCAATCGGTATATGCTAGAGATGAACAATCTGGAAATGAAATTAAGAAAACGATTCCATACATAATAATATCTAAGAAGAATAAAATATTTAAGAATAAATTTAACAAAGTAATTTAAGATTCGTACACAGAAAACTATAAAACATTGTTGAAAAGAATTAAAAAGGCCAAAATAAATGAGAAGACATTCCATGTTCATGGACCAAAAGACTTGACATTGTTAAAATAGAGACACTTCTCAAACCGCTCTGCAGAGTCAATCAATGCAATACCTGTGAAAATCCCACCTGGTTGTTTTTCAGAAATTGACAAGGTGACCCTAAAAGGTACATGGAAATTCAAAGGACCTGGCACAGCCAAAACAATCTGGAAGAAAAACACATTGGAACTCAAATTTGATTGAGATGCTATTAAGTTACTGATACAGGGAAGTCTTCTTGACTCAAAACTTACAAACCATAAGAAACAAGACAGTGTGGTGCCGGCGTAAGGATAGACGGAGATCAATAGAGCGTAACCGAAGAATCCAAAAATAAACCGTCATATTTATGATCGATTGGTTTTGGCAAGGGTGCCAAGGTAATTAATTTGGTGGGGACAGAAACGTGTTTTTAACAAATGGAGCCGGAACAACTGGAAACCCATGTGCAAATGAGTGACATTGGATGCCTTCCTTACACTCTAGAAAAAAGTTATCTCAAAATAGATCATAGATCTAAATGTAAGAGCTAAAACTATAACACTCTTTAGAGGAAGCACAAAAGTAAACCTTTGTGACCTAAGATTAGGCACAGCTTCGATATGACATGAAAAACACAAGTGACAAAAGAAAAAAATTGATGATGTGGAACTTACCAAAATTAAAACGTTCATGATGCAAACGATACCACCAAGAAAGTGAGAAGACAACCCACAGAATGGGAGGAAATATTTTCAAGCCATTTATCTGACCACTCAATAATAAAATATGTTTAAAAATTTAAAAATTGGCGATCGATCTGAAGAGATATTGCTTCAAAGACAATTGCCCTGGCTGGTGTAGCTCAGTGGATTGAGCGCGGGCTGGGAACCAGAGGGACCCCGTTCGATTCCCAGTCAGGGCACATGCCTGGGTTGCGGGCCGGGTCCCCGTGAGGGCCATGTGAGAGGCAACCATACATTGCTGTTTCTCTCCTTCTCTGTCTCCCTCCCTTCCCCTCTCTCTAAAAATAAATAAATAAATCTTAAAAAAAAAAAAAGACAATAAACATGACTGACCAATGAAAACATGAAAAGGTGCTTGACATCACTGGCCATGAGGGAAATGCAAATCAAAACCACTGAGCAATACCATCACACACCCACTAAAATATTATAATAAAAAAGACAGATGATGAGGATATGGAAAAATTGGAACCTTCATACATTATTGGAGATCATTTAAAGTGACTGAGCAACTTTGGAAAACAGGCTGCCAGTTCCTCAAAATGTGAAATGTGAAATTATATAACATGGTAACCCTACTCCTGGACATGTACCCAAGAGGAATGAAAATACACCTTCACACAGAAACTTGTAGGTGTTCATAGCAGTGCTATTCAAAATAACCAAAAAATGAAAACAACTCAAACGCCCATTAACTGATGAATGCATAAATGCGACAGCTTATTTATATACCCTATTATTCATCAATAAAAGGAAATGAAGTACTGATGTACGCCATAGCATGAATGAACCCTGAAAACATTACGCCAAGTCAAAGAAGCCAGACAGAAAAGGTCACACATTATATAATTCCACTTATGTGAAATACGTAGAATAGGCCAATCTTCAGGGATAGAAAGCAGATCAGTGGTTGCCTGGGGCTTGGGAGCGGCCAGGGGGATGGTGGGGAAATGGTGACTAAGCATATTGGGGTTTTTTCAAAGTAGTAAAAACATAAAATCGATTGTGGTGATTGCACAATTCTGAACAAACTCAAAACTGTTGAATTGCACACTCCAAATGCGTGAATTGTTTTTTATGTGATTTACATTTCCATAAAGGTGGTAAAACTCAAATTCACATAAATCCGTGATGTAGGATAAGTTTGGGTCTTTAGGAAAATACTTATCATAGTGCAGCATTTATCAAAATGACCACTATTAATATTTTGGGCTAAGTTATTATTTGTGGGAGGATGGTGTCCCTGTGTCCTGGGCACTGCAGGGTGTCTAGCTGCATCCTTGGCCTCTACCCACTAGATGTCGGAAGCATCCCTTCCCCCAGTTGTGAAAACAAACAGTCTCTAGACGTTGACAAATATCCTTTGGGGAAAAAATAGCTCCTGATTGAGAACCACTGAATATAGTGCTTAATAGCAGTAATTAGATTGAATCTGAAGGCTTTAGCTTTTATTAACACATTATATTTCTAGAAGCTTAAACCCTGGTCCTTCATTTCTCACAACAAAACTAAAGAATAGTTTGTTTTTCTCAGTTTTGGCCAATAACCCAGAGCTCAAGAGGAACCCAGTTAGGAAAGTGGTCCAGGGGCAATTATAGCTTTCCAAAGACTGGGGCCTGCTCTGTCTCTCTTTAACTACCAGCCTGGGTATCGCAACATTAGTGAGTGTCCAGTAAAATACTGAATTTCTTGCCACACATTTTGCAGAGCCCCCTTTAAGCAAGAAAATATTTAGAGGAGTAAAAGTGCATTCATTCGTCTTTTGCCAATGTTGGATTAGTAATAGAATGGATATTGTTAATATCTATACAGAGTAAGAAAAAAAATAAGCAAGATTCCATGGGGTTTCAATGAAACTGTTACACTTGGATTCAATTGTTTTTGATAACTTAGCCACCGAACTTCTCCATCTGTATACAAGGAGTTCCACAAAAACTCCAGGGACTGGAAAACACAGAAGCTGATTTTCCCAGTAAATCAAGAAGGCGTGTAATTTATTCTACCATTATTTATCACAAAAGCTAAAAAGGAACAAATGACAAAAATTAACCAGGAGTAACCAGAATCAGAACAGTGCGTACTGGAGAAAAGAATGAGAAAAATGTGGCGAATGGGACAAGCGATGTGATAAGTAACCGATGAAGGGAAGCTACCCCTTCTCTCACAAAGACTCGCAGCCCTGGGAGAAGAGGAGGAGAGCCGCAGCCGCTGTAATGGGGACACGGCTGGGTTTCACACATGCACACTCACCAGCACATTACTCATCACTGAGTGGGAATGCTCATCATCCTGTGCTTATTTCCTCTGATGAAAACTGGGTGTCTGGCATTGACTCACTTTCCCTCCGCAACCAAATAATGCAGTCTTTCCATGAGTGAGCTCACATGCTGATGCACTACCCCACCGTGTCTTCTAGAACATCTACAAAGGACAACAGGACGATGGGGGAGGACGGGTGCCAGGCGGTCCCAGGATTTGCCTTCCGCCTCCACATTGTGCCCCATCAGCCCAGAGAGACCACAGCCAGCGTCTTCTAGCCCCTTTGTGCACAAAGCATTTTCTGGTCTCACCCAATGCTGATTTCTCTTTTCCTGTCCTATCCATCCCCTGACACTCACACCCTGATCAAAATGTCTTGCATCCCTTTTTCTTCATCATCTTATGACTAATTCCTACCCGGGAATTTTTCATCTTAAAGTTCTGCTCTATCTATCACATTGAGCCCCGGTTCGGAACCCCCGGTGACCTTGGGCCTGTGTGAAGAGCAGGAGACCGGCAGTCGCAGAGCTGGGAGAAACTGTTCTGCGCTCTTCTTTGCTCTCGCACTTACCGCTCCGACAGGCCTGTGGTTTCTCCTTCCAGAACCCCGATTCCAGTGTCGAAGGAAGGAGAGATGAGGAGGCGCCCCCTGGAGGGGCAGGTGGGCGCTGCTCTGCGAGCTCGCGAGCTCGCGTGTGTCTCCCTTGCTACAGTGGAGTGCAAGGTGGAGTCGGCGCCAGCGCTGTGGATTTAAAGACCAACTTTCTCCGCAGCATTCCTGGTCTCACCAGGAATTCCTTCCACGTCCTTGGAGTCAACAGGATTGGACAACCCCTTGTCTTACCACAACCCAGCGCATTGGGCAATCCAAGGGCGGGGCTCTCGGTCCCTCCACGTTGGGGTTGCCCCCTCAGGAGGGCGTGCAGCTCCCTTTCGGAAGAGGAAAGTCCATGGGCAGCAAAACTCATCAAGGGTTATTTATTTCTGTTTCTGAGGGGGGCCTGGAGGGATGGTCGTTCTTAATCAGACTGGGTAAGCAAAAGGAATGGTATTTTACCATCAAGGACAGAACCACCTGGCGAAAATGTTCCATAAAATGCAGACTCCCCTGCCTTTGGAAAATTTTCCCCTTCTGTCCTGCTCTGCTATGGGGAAAACACTTTTTTTTTTTTTCTTTTGAGGAAGTTGAACACAGCTAGAGTTGTGTTGGCAAAATATATTTATTTTCCTGTGTTATCTGGGACATATTAAGGTATATCAGATTCCCTAACTGCTTGAACCCTCACACAACTTCTGCCCTCCATTAAAACTCTCCTCTAAATGATAAATGATTCTCTTTTTTTTTTCTTACTCCTGATTCCACAGCACTCAGACCCTTCCCTGGAGGCTGATAATACTTGTGCCATCTGCTGGGCGATGGTGGAACTGCACTTTCTGGTGCAAGTCCCAGTATCCTTGTTCCATGCCCAAGGCTTCCAAGAAAACAGAGACCTCAGCATTGATGGATTTAAGAAACACAAATACATATCCATCATGTAGAGATGTTAGTTTTATTTTTAAAGTATTTTTTAGAACAGGTTCTGTCCCATATTTTAACTCTCCAGCTTCTCTTTATGTTGAATCTAAGGAAACCTCCTTAGATCCTAAGATCAGCTATCGTAATAGCCTAAGTCTGGTTATAAACACTGATCTTCAAAAGCCAGGGTGTGTAGCCAGCACTGTGGTAGCTTGGACAACTTGAAAAGCCTCATGCTGCAAATGTTTGAAAATATTGCATAGTATTTTTTTTAAAAGGTATTGCTGAACTTTCCATGGAGATGCCAGAAACATGTGATCTGATGCTAAAGTGGATGGAAGTAGAGTGGCTTTGGTTTTGAAAATGCAGGAGCCTAAATTTCTGGTGCCCATACAAGGGCAGGAGTTGAGGTCCTGGAACAAGGCAAGGAAAGAGTGGAAACTGAGTTTCCCTGCTTAGTGTCAGACTGTGAAGCTGGACCAGAAAATGCCCACTTATTGGTGCAAGGTAACAAAGATCTCTTTTTGTCTAAATTTATGTGCAAAGGTAGGGATCTCCTTAAGAATCTATTAGCCTAGCTCTTCCCCGTCACAGAGTTAAGGTTCAAATTTGCATTCCCCACTTTGTCCAGGAACTCCCTAGTTAAGAAATTAGCATAAAATTTGTTTCAGACCAGTGTGTCACTGGGATTCTTAGCAGAAGCAAAGATAAAAACCTTCTTGGGGACACTTTGATAACCACATTGGAAAAAAGCCAACCCCAATAAAGATTAGTGCCCATTTGAAAGGATTAAAATGTACAAGGACTCAATGTTCTCCACAGAGGAATAAGCAGGCACACAAAGGCAGAATTAGAACTCCAGCCCCTGGGATATAGGAACAAATGAAAGAGACTATAAAATAAACATGTTTAAAATGATTAAAAACACAGGTTTGAAAAAGAGATTCTAGTAAAAAAGATAGATAGATAAAGACTACCTTGAGGAATAAAATACAATCATTGAAATTAAAATCTCATTTGGCAGGCTAAGTAACAGAAGCGATGTGGTTGAAGAGGATATTAGTGAACTGGAAGACAGCTACGAGAAAATCACTGGTGATGCTTCATAGAGAGATAAAATGATAGGAAATATGAGAGGATGAATAACTTTAATGTATGTATTAAAATGGTTCCAGAAAGAAAATTTAAAAATTAGGGAAGAAGCAAAACTCTAGGAGAAAGTTACTGAGAAATTTCCAGACTCTCAGATTTTGAAAGTATAATGAGTCCTGAGCAGGATGATATGAATTTAAATCCACACCTAGACATGTAGTAACAAATTCACAAAGATGAAATATTAAAAACTACCAGAGAGAAAAAGAAGCAAAAAATCATGCTATGTATAAAACTCAAATGAAGGTGGATAAAAGACTTAAATATAAGTTGTGGCACCATAAAAGTCCTAGAGGAAAACATCGGTAGGAAAATCTCAGACATTCCCTGCAGCAACATCTTCACTGATACGTCCCCTAGAGCAAGGGACATAAAGTAAAGAATAAACAAATAGGACCTCATCAAAATAAAAAGCTTCTGCATGGCTAAAGAAAACAGTATTAAAATGAAAAGAGAACCAACCATATGGGAAAACATATTTGCCAATGATACCTCAGACAAGGGTTTCATCTCCAAAATATATAAAGAACTCATATGACTACACTCCAAGAAGACAAAAAACCCAATTAAAAAATGGGCAAAAGACTTGAACAGACATTTCTCCAAGGCTGACATACAGAGGGCCCAGAGACATATGAAAAGATGCTCATCATCACTAGCCATCAGAGAGATGCAAATTAAAACCACAATGAGATACCACCTCACACCGGTCAGAATGGCCATCATAAACAAATCAACAAACAAGTGTTGGAGAGGATGCAGAGAAAAGGGAACTCTAGTGCACTGTTGGTGGGAATGCAGACTGGTGAAGCCACTGTGGAAAACAGTATGGAACTTCCTCACAAAACTAAAAATGGAACTGCCTTTTCACCCAACAATTCCACTGCTGAGATTATACCCTAAGAGCCCTGAAACACCAATTTAAAAGAACCTATGCACCCCAATGTTCATAGCAGCACAATTTACAATAGCCAAGTGCTGGAAGCAACCCAAGTGCCCACCAGCAAATGAGTGGATCAAGAAACTATGGTACATTTACACAATGGAATTCTACGCAGCAGAGAGGAAGAAGGAGCTTATACCCTTTGCTACAGCATGGATGGAACTGGAGAGCATTATGCTAAGTGAAATAAGCCAGGCGGTGAGACAAATACCATATGATCTCACCTTTAACTGGAACATAAGCAACAAAAGAAAAAAGCAAGCAAATATAGCCAGAGACATTGAAATTAAAAACAATCTAACAATAGCCAGAGGGGAGGGGAGAGGGGATTGTGGAGAGAAGGGTTTTCTGGAACCACTGTAAAGGACACATGGACAAACCAAAGGGGAGGGTTGAAGCAAGGGAGGGATGTGGGTTTGGGTTGGGGGGAGGTGAGAGGAGGGGAGAAAATGCAGACAACTGTAACTGAAGAACAATAAAGTAATTTTTAAAAAAACTCAAATCACAAGGTAGAAATTCATTTTTAAATAACTAATTACAGTGTGCTGAGTTCATTGACTATAAGATAAGAGTTTTAGGATTGTATTTTTAAAAATCCAGCTACATGCTCTCTAGACAAACACAAAAAATTAAAGCTATAAAAAAAACAGAGGAAAACTGATGTAGCTATTATTAATGTCAGGCCAAAAAGGCCACTTGATCTGGGGGGAACTACCCTCCATATAATGAAGACACTCAGCAAACCCTGTGCAGACATCCAGGCCTGAAGACCTGAGGCCTCCGGCCAATAGCCCTTGGAGTGGCCTGCCTTGGGACCAATCAAGCTTTCAGATGGCGGCAGCCCCCGCCCCATCCCATCTGCAGCTCTTGGCTAGCACTGCACAGCCAAGCTACTCTGCAATTTCTGATGCACAGGACTTGTGATGTAATCAATGTTTGCTGTTTTAATTGCCTCTGTTTGAGGGTAATTTGTCATGAAGCAATAGAAAACGAATACGATAGGCAACATTTTTAAATGAACCAAAGAAAATATTTATACTAGATTGACAATTGCTGTTGATAATATCATCACTAAGAGCTTTATACAAACACTCAGAAAGGCACTAAAACTTGAATAGAAAAATAAAGAGTGCATGACTAATTCGGAAAAGGAAGTGCCAATTACCAAGATACACATAGAGTCAACTTTCTTAAAACTCAAGGAAATATAAATTTAAAAACTATGTCACAATTTTTAAATGTTGAATTAGCAAAGATGAAAAGATAATGAAAATGGAACTCTTCCTGGCTGGCAGCAGGGTGACAAATTGGCATAATATTTCTAAAGAGAATGTGGAACTACAGCCCAAACACTGAAATCCATTCTTGAAATTAATAACATCTCTGGGAAACACCCCTTAGGAAATTAATGAATGAGTGAATGATTAAATATAAATGAAAAGGAAATGCATCTCAACATACATGGTGATTTTCATGATGCAGAAGATGGGGGTGATGTTTCTTTAGAAGGTTCTGCATCTTCCCAGTTTTCCTATAATATTATTTTGTAAACAGAAAAAATAAACAAGCATTTGTTTTCGGTGGAAAGAGAAAACTACATATACAGTATGAAAGGTGGAATTGTCGGGCATTACAAAGTCAGGAAATATTTACGATGCTCACAGGAGCACAAGGCCCCCCGCTGGCTTAAGGGACATCTTTCTAGGGTGCTTCGAAGCTCAACACAAAAGGCTAAACTCACTTAAGGGAAAATGAATTACGTGCTTAATCTGTACAAGGCACTGTTCCCCACCTATGGGAGTGATTTTATTACCCCCAGTTTTCAGATTTAAAAAGGGGAAACTCAGCAAAGTCGTACAATTATCTCAGGATTACACAGACCGAAAGCAGCTGAGCTGAGTTGACCTTGGGCCTTTTTCAAGACCCAGAGACCTTCTGAGACCCTGATGCTGCAGGAAGGAGTTCCGTTCATCAGTGATGGTGGCCAAGGGCTGGACCAAGGCAAGCTCAGGCAAGCTCAGGCCCACTAGGCAGGAGGCTCATTCACCATCCCCCCAGCGTCAAGCTCCAGCACCAGGGCTTCTCCCGTTGCTCAGGGCAGAGTCCCCCTTCCTGACCGCAATGCTGCTGCCTGGATTGGGACACATATTTCGCCACACTGTCTTGACTTTGAACATGTCCTAGAGTAGTGCCAGCACACACAGCCATTCTTACCGCGCAACTCGGGTGCCTTCTCCCCTAGCTACTGCACAAGAGGGCTTCGGCTTCATTATTGTCTGATTATCACCAAGGTTGTGATTGTTTCCAAGACTTGGGTGATCTGGAAGAACAATAGCTAAAGGTTTTCTCCGGATAATTCAGGATGTACCCAGGGCGGCCTCCTTCCTTCTGCGCGAGTGCATGTGTGTGTACCTGTGGGATAACACTACTGGGATAAGAAGCTTCACACTACGTGGCAGGCAGAATAAATGGGCGTGCCTTCCTGGGAATGAGCCCCCTTAGTAACCCTAAGAGTCTGTCATGTGGAGAGAGCTCTCCCAGAGTGGAGAGAATCAAATCGTGCCCCTGATGTGGGGTGGCATTATCTAATATTGAGAAAACAGTCAGCATGTCGTTGCATGTCACACGCCTAAGCCTAATCTCTGTCGCTCAGTCTTGCAGCCAAGTCTGCTCCAGCCATACCCTGGAGTTGCGAGAACACCCGCCCCCCTCCCAGGCTCCAGGCGCTGAGTAGGGAACTCATGAGCAGATGGCCACCCTGGCACCAGGAAAACACGTGACTGGAGGAGCCAAAGGCTCGACTCCATGGTCTCGCTGGGAGAGAACTGGAATGAAGAGTGTCCGGTCATGCTGGACGTGGAGAGCCCTGACTGTGAGAAGTATAACACACCAGTTACCTTGTGACAGGTGGGGAACTCCCCCTCCGAGGGAGGGCCAATGATCATGTTCCTTTCAATGTCCTCTGCGGTGACAAGTAGATAACTCATTTTTTTGGTATAAATTTTGTTTAAGTCTGAATCATGGCATTGTAAGGTGTCGTCACTATCGTCCTCTTAGATGAAGACAGTTCTACAGGAAAAGCACACTCTTCACTCATTCAGCGTTTGAACATTAACCTTTTGGGGACAAGACCTGGAGGCGAGCTCTGGATGGGCCCCAGAAACATGGGTACAATTTATTTCAAAGTTCAGGTGCAATAATGCAACTTTTTAAGAAGCATAATAAAAACAAGCCACACTAAGAGGAAATCGGGTGAAATTTGATTCTGAAAACCCATCCAGGGCCCACCTGTCAGTCCCCCTTACCTTTGTGCAGACATCGGGTTGAGATTTGATTTTGCTGTGCCTTGCTGTACCTTGTTGTGCCCCGCTGCCTTTCCTGAGCCCCTGTAAGTCGATGGGGGGGTGCTTGGACCCGTCGCGTGCTCAGCTTCTCAGAGCCCAGGACAGAACTGGGCACAGGGGCAGGTGTGCTATGCCCAGCCACCACAGAGCAGCACAAGTGTGACAAATCCAGGGAGGAACAAGAAGGTGTTATGGACTGAACCGTGTCCTCCCAAAGATGCTGAAGTCCCCAGACCTGCGAATGTGACCTTGTTTGGGCATAGGGTTCTTCCAGGGGATCAAGCCGAGGTGCAGTCATTGGGGTGGGCCCCGATTCAGTAGGACTGATGTCCTTACAAAAGGGGCAGTTTGGACACAGAGGCAGACATGCACAGAGGGAAAAGGATGTGGAGACACAGGAAGGCCAAAGAACGCCTGAGGCCACCAAAAGCTCAGACAGAAGCCTGGGACCCGGGACACTCTGCTAGGGCGCGTGCCTGAATGAAGGACAGGACTTCAGGGTGGGTAGAGGGATTAATTTGTGCCATGTAAACCCTGTGTTGGTGACCAGAAGGGGACCTGAAGGCCATATTTTTTACCCAGTATAAATGGTGTCTTCATAAGAAGGACACAATTATCATCCCCTCTCCAAGAAAGCACCTCCTCGGTGACTACCCCAGGAAAACGGGGGGTTCCCAGTGCCCTGTCCAGACAACCCTTTGCCTCCTTCTGAGTCGATCCCTAACTTACGCCCAGAGATAATTACGTCCTCTGCACTCGAGAAAGGTTCATAGATGCATTCCCGTGAGGGTGTAAGTTATTGGTTCTCAAATGCTAATTTTCACAGGCATCTCCTGGAGGGCTTGCTAAAATTCACATTCCCAGAAACCTTCACGGATCTACAGAATCAGATTCTCTTAGGGTGAGACTTAGAAATCTCCAGTCAATCACGCTCCCTCCCCTTCCCATCTTAGGAAACCGATACAGGCAACTTGGTGACCCGTCTCTGAGAAACACTGCTGCAAATGAGTGACTCAAGTGCACGGCTTTCCCTGGGTGATTAGCATGTTTTGGGGACGCACACAATCTCTCCAGACCAGAGCCAACAGAATCAATCTCTGCAGACCAAAGCCAACAGAATGCAGACCTAACTGCAGAATGGTAGGCTTTGCTGAGTGCATGCTGGAGAGACTTCCTCATATGGCTTCTCAGCTATGCTGAGCTCCTTCCTCCAGTACGTGGTAAGTTACCAAGGTAGAGAAGTTTCATCTCCATATTTCAGTCCATGTGCCTTTCTGATGCCCCAGTGTAGACGCTGGTCCTCTACGATGGTGACGGTCAATCTAGGTCCTATGGCACGAAGGGAGCCTGACATTCAGTGAAGGGCATCCTGAAATATTGATGTAACTCTGTTTACAAATGCCATGTCTGTGCCCGATGAAAAGTGACTTTACCACATGCAATATGAAGTCACAACTAGGAAAATAGGTGAAAAGCATGTGGCCTTTCAAACCCAAGGGACTATTTCTGAACAATTCCGTGGCTCACCTTTGGGCACATGGTGATTTATTTTCTCGCAGGCCAGCAAGTAGTAACAAACTATGCATAAGAGGAGAAAATATTCAAGTGAACCATGGTGACCCCTTGAATTCTATTTTTTTTTCTGTAAATTGATAAGCTGACATCTAGTTGAAGGTGCACCTCAGACCAACTCAGAGGTGGACTGGAGACTCTTTCCTTTCTGAGGAAATTCACTTCTTCCAAGCCTTATAATTATGTTCATGGAACCCCTAAAAGAGTATCAACTTTTCTGTATGTGTTGGGGGGTGTTGCGTATCACCACTGAGTTTTTTCTGGTGACACAGAGTACTTTAAAGATGCTATCTAAAACTGAGCAAAAAAATGTCTTAAGTACATGATAATTAAAAGTGTTTAAATAGCATAAAACTAAAATTTCAAAAAGTATAGGGGAATAGCAGCTTTCATTCATGTAGCACTAAAAATATTTGATTCATTTTGGTTTTATATTCTTTATATATTTTATAATTTTATATTTTGCCTTTTGTTATGTATATTACATTTATTTACCTATAATAAAATTTACATTTTATAGTTATGTTACAGAGCAGGGCCGGGGACACCCAACAATACCCCAACCCCATACCAGGTTTGTTATGCTTGCTGCCACTGGAAAGACGTCTCTCAATGCC
Organism: Micronycteris hirsuta; assembly: GCA_004026765.1. Taxonomy (NCBI): domain Eukaryota; kingdom Metazoa; phylum Chordata; class Mammalia; order Chiroptera; family Phyllostomidae; genus Micronycteris; species Micronycteris hirsuta. Next base: position 2,118 of record PVJI01004725.1, on the reverse strand, counting down.
AGAGACTGGTGAAAAGGAAAGAAATTAATTATTTACAAGTTATACAGGCTCGGAGTAATGACTTAAGGTCTCCTTTAAGATACTAGAGAGTTCTTTGGAATACCCATTCGCTAGAATACCCACAAATGCTTACAGTCCTTCCTTCTCCCCTCTGCCCAGTCCAGGGCACCGTATCTCAGGGAAAGAAGTAGAAGTCCATGATTCAGGCAGATCCTCAGTTCCGACACCATCTGTTGTGTAGCCACCGCAATCTCCAGTTAATCCAAAACCATGTTAATCCAAAAGCATGTGGCACCTTCTCATGGCCCACCAGCAAGAGTCCTTTCTCCCCTTTTCTTCCAGACAAAGTCTCTCCTGCTTCTTAGGCCAAGTGGCAAAGGGAGCCACCCAAAGCCACGTGGTCCTCTCTCTGTCTCTCAGGCCAAGGGGTCCCCACTCCTCCAAGGCCTCGTGGTCCACACCCCGTTATGGCTGCCGTGCCTGGGTTTAAATCCCCATGCTAATCTTCCTCTGCAGCCCCATTTCCCACTCCTCCTTCAATCAACTACACCTGCCAGCACTTCATATTATTCCAGCTTTATTGGGCTGCCATGGTAACTGTGGGCAGGTGTGGCCCCATGGCATGGAGCCAAGCATCTCCAAGTTCTCACGCAGGCGGCTGTGTCCAGGGGGAGTTGCCTCCCAGTTGCATCTTGGGTGGCAGTCACTTCCATCCCCCGGCTCAAAGCATGGCTACAGCCATTTAACATATCTATGAAACCAGCTAAAGGTTATAGACATGCTAAATGACCATGCCAGAGGTTAGCTGCAAAGCTGCTGCCATACAAAACAGCTCTGAATGGCCCTGCTCCAGGATCCCATCCCCCAGCTCAGACTTGTGGGAATGAGGACATCCTATATATATTTTTCTAATATTTCCTGGACACCTGGAGCTCTGGACCCCATTACAAATCCCTATTTGGGCCCATTTCTTGGCTGTACCCTGTTACAGTTATTACACACATTTTACATTAAAGCAAATTTGGATATGTTTTAGCGTACACTGCAAAATTCAATTAAGTGTTTTAGAAAAAACTATATTTGAAATGGATTTTGTATTTGTATTGGATATCCTAGGGAGTCAGCCACGCAGAATCTACAATATAAAAGTATTATTAAATTAAATGAAGAAGCATAGGACAAATATGAATAGAGCGTAAGTACAATTTGTGGAAAAGGAAAATAGTACACCTCTATAGCATACGATTTATATCAGAACATGGTTACCTTCGATGGTAGAATTTGGTGATCCTTATTTTCTTCTACATGCCGAACTTTTATTTTTCATGTCTTCCACAAAGAACGTGTGTATTACTTACATAATCAGAAAAATCTATATAACTCCTCGTCAAGTTTTCCGTGCAGTCTCCTATTCACGTAATTGCATTTGTGAGTCTGTTTTCTGTGTGGTGTTACAAGCTCCTGGGAAGACCAGCCACAGAGCTTTTTGGGACTCAGCAGGTCCTATTCGCCACAGCACACCATCCCCACCCCAGACCTGTTATTAGGTGATAACCCTACTCATGGCCTGGCTCTCAGATTGTTTGCCTGATTCCCAGCACAGCCTCCTCTAGCTGGGAGCACATTCGTGTGTGCTTGGCTGTTTCATCTTACAGTGAGTGATCGGTGTGAATTCCAAGGAGAGTTTGAGACCGGTTCGGAAATATTTGCTCTCGTGTTTCGAAATCGCCAAGTGTTTGATCCCTTTTAAGCTTTCCCCGTCGTGGGGCAGGACTGCAGAGTTCAAGAGCATGTCTGTCTTGGCGAGGTGTAAAATGGGCACAGCCCCCAAGAGTAAAGAACACTTAGTAACTTGGAACCCAACAAGTTCTGGCACCCATTCCTCAGGCAGGTGCCAGGCCCTGATTCTCTGCACCAGGGAACTTGCTAGAAGTAGTGGTGGTGGCCACATGTGACTGAGGTGTCACAAACAAGGCACCACCAGGGACAGCCCCTGAATTAGGAAAGATGGTTAAAAGCACCTGGAATAACAAATTCCTCATTACCTCCTCTTGAGACTTTCACTAAGAGTGTTTATTCTCGCGTGACGAGGCCTAAGTGAAGAGGCACTTCAGATGG